>JASPKZ010007407.1:520000-765000 GCA_030220185.1 Diploptera punctata | reverse complement strand
GCACCCCACGCTTTTAATGGTAAAATTATTTTCTTTTTGTTGATAACTCTAGTTTTATTCTATATGTGTTGGAGATTATTTTTTTGTTGACCACTTTAATTTTATCCCAAGCGTGATGGAAATTAAAATTATTTTTTCATTTTTTAGTTCGGTTTTCTAATAAAGCGTGTTGTTTTAGGTTTTTAAAACTATTATTTATTTTACTTTTACATTGTGACCTCAACGGTGTTTCGTAATGAATTTTAAAGTATTGTTTCTACATTGCCGATTTAATTTTTTTTTCGTTTTGTGCAATGGGTTTTGTCGTACTAAAGCAAGGGCGACCATGAACTAAAACCACAGTCCTTTATGTATACTACGTATAATGTATATTCCAAAATATTATACAAATGGTAGTGCTAATATACATTAAACGAAACAAATCACTGCATCTTAAATGAACTGAACTTTATTTGAAACAATGTAAAACAATAAATACGTACTTGCCGCCATTTTACGACTGATTGGTGTCACGGTCTGCTGTAGTTTCAATTAATAAACATTGGCCACACTGTTAACGTTAGCCAGTTGTTTATAATGAACGCAAATATTTCCAACAAATATATTATTTTACTATTAATCATTATTTTGAAAATACCATCCCGCAAAAAATAATGTACAACGCACGTTTGTGAAGTGTTTTACAGAATCTCGGAAATTAAAACCTCGCTATCGCTCGGTTTTTAAACGTTTCCTCGCTTATGTAAAAACCACTTCCCAAACTCGCATCGTAATATACTATTTTCTCTAACTCTTATAAATATTTACCATTCTCTTTATTTAAAGATAATCTGGATGGAACAATTGCAGTTTTATACAAAGGGTTAACGAAACAAAAATTAAAGCCAATTTAATTATTTATAGACGTTATTTATTTAATATCACATCGTGTTTAGAACCTTTCGTTGTATCCAGAAGGCTCTAAAATTTTTATTGTTGTTGTGTGTTTGGCGTAGAAGAGAACTTAAGAAATTATGAAATTGTGTTTATGATAAAATTGGTCCTGGTAACAAAATTCCAATTCATGTTTGTGTTGCTGATGAAAACTCGTAAAACGCTTGATTAAAAATCACAAACACTGTCCCCTCACTTTATTTCAGTTGTCAGTTGTTAC
Organism: Diploptera punctata; assembly: GCA_030220185.1. NCBI lineage: Eukaryota > Metazoa > Arthropoda > Insecta > Blattodea > Blaberidae > Diploptera > Diploptera punctata. Next base: position 763,847 of record JASPKZ010007407.1, on the reverse strand, counting down.
AAGTTTTGACTGAAAACTTGATAACCGTGTAGGGCGTGCTCGGTATAGAATACATATTCTTAACATTTTATTTTTCAAGTTATTTATGGACGTGTTTTGTATTGGGCGAAAATGAAAATTTCACGTGCTATTGTTTACGAGATTTTATTCACTTTGACTGAAAATCAATGCAGACATGTATGGGATCCAGTAATACAGTACGGAAAACACGATGCAATCATTTTCATAAAGTTGTGGATTTGTCTGGTTTAGGTAGCAAGTTCCACGAATGTCAGTTGTCTCATCACATTGCAGAGAATAGCACGGACATTTCTTTAACTTTTCTATCACTTATTTCTTTAAATGTTGTGCCATTTCATCAACCTTACGCTTTACTGTGTCATTTGGGAGAGGCGTTTTTGTGCAACTTTCCTCTCCAAGTAAAGTACAGCATGTAGTTGGTAAACATAGTTTTATAAGCAACTCACCATTGGTATGTGGTTTCTCCTCTTTTGCTATTAGATTGTAAAAGCTTCGGCAGACTTTTCGTTCTCCGCTTGTAAATTTCCAGTTTCGTTCGTTTAAACGAATTTTTCTTTAAAAAACTCTCGGGTGTTCGTTTTTCAAGCGGAAATGATTGGTAGTCAAATTGGATTCTAAACGTCCTGATTGCAGTGCATCATTACTCAGAACATTGTGATAGATAGAGGTAAACGGCAATCGTTTTTCTCAATTTACACTTAGCGACAAAAATAATATGTTTTATTACATTGCAAACCTGTTTATAAATAAATAAATACATAAATAATAAAAATAGTAATACTTACAAATAGTTAGTACGTTTTTTCTTTAAGAATGGACAGACAGAATAAAATAGAAAGCATTTTAACAATTAAAAAAAGCAAACCTCATCGGGAATCGAACCTGTAACCTCTTGCATACGAATCAAGTCACTAAGCACTGATCTAAGCGTACGCTGGCTAATTGAGCTTCAAAGAATTATCTTCAAAGGAAGAAGGGAAACGTATTGTAGCGCAACTCTGCAATTAATTTTCTCCTGTGAATCGCGCGTTGGAATTTAAAATATTCGAGATCAAGGGTCGGCCCATTCTTTTTGTCGCTAAGTGTACATAAAGACAAATCCGATATTCACCATTGTACTGTATTTTCTTTAATAACGATTTAGCCATGATTATCACTAATGTATACGATAATATCAAAATGACTAAACACAAAAATAACAAACATCAATTGTTTGTTCAGCGTAGTGTAACCAATAATCTGTAGTCACGGTAAAAGACGACGTGTGTCAGAATGCAGATACATCTAGCTGAGACGGAGAGAACTAATTGCAGAATTTAATTTCTTAGACCTATAGAGGAACTTCGGGTAATGTGGAACCCTATTTTGAATTTGTTGTTTTTATTGTTTTAATTAAGGGATTTCGATTCCGTTTAATAATTAAAATCCAAGTTCCTATTTAGCCTCTTAATCATAAGTAATGCCACGAGTGATTTCCAATTTATCTAGAGAATTTAGAAATCAAGAGTGGCATTTGTTAGGACTACTTAACGAATAAAATTAAGCTGTTTACTCACAAATCATTATTTAACTATAGTTATTTTAAAATATTTATATATTTAATGTAAACGGCGATGTTTGAAAACAAATGAGAAAAGATAGGTACGCTTCTACTGCTTCTTTTGTTTATCACTGCAACCAGATCATACTATTTATTGCCAAAGGAACGCAATATTGTAAGGAGGAGCTTTCTGTAATATGGTAATTATAACACTGATAAATATTTGGTGTAACACGACTCTGATTGGTTGTAAGACAGAAATCATTGAAACGTGATTGGTCATTGACTCCCATTTGGGGCATGAGTTAAATAGTCACTGTAATTATTCATCATCTTCAAGGTATGGGCCTGTTGGCCCGTTCCGCTCCCCGGTGCACTGTAATTATTACAGTTATTATTATCATTATTAAAATATATATACAGTCAATATGCCCATTTCACCAATTAATGTTTTAAAATGGTCAACAAGTTTCTACAGCCAAGCTGTCATTCTCAAGACCAGATATTGACTGAAGACAAAATTGATAATAAATAAATAAATAAACAAATTCAGTTAATTTTGTTTTTAACTGAATTTGTTTATTTATTTATTATCAATTTTGTCTTCAGTCAATATCTGGTCTTGAGAATGACAGCTTGGCTGTAGAAACTTGTTGACCATTTTAAAACATTAATTGGTGAAATGGGCATATTGACTGTATATATATATATATTTTAATATTTTATCACCAAGAAGATCACTTGTGTATTAAATTATCATTACTGTTATAACTATGAAATAGCATTGTTATTTTATCCAAATAAGGAAACATCTTCATAATTTATTACCTTTTTTACATTACAAGAAAGTTCCACTTTAACCTCCATATTTGGGAAAAGGGAGTCCACCCTTGGTTTTAGTCTATTTTTAAGTTTATTTACTCTATTAATTTATACAGACAGGCACAGATTAATCTGAAAGTATTTATGGCTGATTGTAATTAAAATGCATTGAAATGTATTCAATGTTTTAAAAAATTACTGTTGATTATAACATTCACGCGTCATTCATTTGCAGAATGCGACGGTCTTGGGTTTATTAAAATTACAAGCATATTAAATGAGATTAATTAAGAGCATGGTTTTTACAGATAGCATCCTCATCGATAAAACATACGTATTCGTGTAAACTGGACCCAGTTCCACTTTAACCTCGTGGAGGGTCCACATGAACCGAATTTTATTTATGTTTAATGATTTTATACAGCCGCCATGTCACATAATATCAAACTAAGCCCGTCAGTATACTAAAACAGCATCTACATAATATATTTAGGAGATTTTTCAATATTTATAATATTCAATACCAGAAATGATGAATTAATTCTTAGCTTGAAAAATTTTAAAATGGTCGTTTTTATAAGTATCACAAATAAATCCTTCTTCACACATGGAATAAGAGAAACTGGCCTTAACATGTCAAAGTTGATGAGGGGAAGAAGTTAAAATATTTTCTATTCTAGGGTAGCACCAATTAAAGAAGATATTAACAGGGTCCATTCAAACGGAAGGGTCCACATTATCCGAACTTCCTCTAAGAGTGTTTCTGTTTGTCACAACTTTTATATATTTGACTAACATCAAATTAATGTATTTTTTATTACCCACCACTCTTCACCTGAAATTCTCCAACGTCTCTCCATGTTGATATCCGCTGCATTAAACAAAGAACCCTTGAAAAGTAACCATTGTCTGGGGTCGATTCAGCCTCTAACGGAAATGAGTACCAGAAGTTTGTTCTGGGGTAAAGGCGGCCGTCACGCCGGGCTGACATCCCAGCTGACATAAAGTGCCAACTGTCTAAAAAACGTTGGAACCTTGACCTCCTACTATCCCAAGCGCCTTCTGAGGTCTGTAGTGAGATCACTTTACCATAACGTTTATGATTTTTATTAATATAAAGTTAGAATTTTGGATTTTTCTCATGAAGCTTAGGTTCAAGGAATGTCTGTAGAAAATTTCTGCTTTGTATGTCAATGGGCAGTGTGAAAACAATTCCTATTTATTTATTTTATTTTTTTGCGGATATATGTTGGGAATGTTATGCATATGATACTAATTAACACAGGTTACGCTGAAGAAGGTCCGGTAAATTCGTTTACTTATAGACACAACCATTTCACTTACAACGTTGTGAAAGTCGAAAATAAAAGTCTCCGGAGTTCAACCTTAAGATGTTTGAGGATCAAGTCAACATACCCATTTCATCCCTTTTACTCGGCTGGAGTTAATGATGACCAAGGGCGACGACAGATCACGACAGGGACATTAGGGACCCCTGGAGAGGAAAGCTCTGATACCAAGAATAAAGGCAGTTTCACTTTTATTACACACATCCAACAGAATCGAGATAGAATGTAATAAAACCAAGTTGAAATGGCTACTAAACATATCGAGCAATGAAGTGTTGTTCAACGGTATTTTACGATTAAAGTCTTCCAGCAATGAAAGAAACACGCAAAATGTCACCACAATTTAACGCTTAAAAATAAAAGCTACGAAGTAAATTCTGCACTTGAATTTTCCTCGTTTTAATTCACACTACATATGGTTTACATAATAAAATAATTATGTATTATAGTACAACAATATAATGTAAAAGGGATAATGCAATATATATATATATATATATATATATATATATATATATATATATAAAATTTCCGTTTTTAATACGGCTATACCGGCTGTAGTTCTGTATTCCTTAACCTACAGTGCTTTCTCTACAAGTATTCCTATGCATTTTTTACACCTTCTAATAATGTTAACGGTGATGTTGATGGATGATAGTGGTAATAATAATAATAATAATAATAATAATAATAATAATAATAATAATAATAATAATAATAATAATGATAATTTAATAATTTTTTATCTAAAAATATTGGCATTTTTATCTTATTATTACAGTTTGGAGTGAGTTCCAAATGGGAGAAAAGGAGAGGGAGATCTAAGAATGCATGGATAGAGGGAATTATTAATTTGATGAAGGAAAGGGGACTGAAAGACGGTGACTAGGAGGGTAGAGATGATGGAGGAAGAAAATCAAAACTGAATATTGGGCATAGAAGACGTTGTATACATTTAAAACCTTTTAAATAAAAAATACATCTCATCGTTAAGTTACAATAAGGCTAAATAAATATATTAGGAAAAACTTATAAAAATTATATTAAATTATCTGCTATTCCCCTTTCAACTCACTGTGTACTAATGCCAGGCTCAATAATATATGTAACATTTGAAGATCAATTATATAGGTATTAATTGTATTGTTATAGTTAACTTAATTTTTTTTTCCAGTAGTTAGTAGCCATACTTAAGCATATTTAATATTATTATTTAATTTTATATCCCTCCATGGTATCTTTACCTTGTCGTGGTGGAGTGACTTGCGTGCTTAAATGATCCTGAGAGCTATGCCGGCGGTAGCATTGCTGCCGATAGGGTTACCCATGCCGGACTGGTCGAAGGTGATAAGCCAGACGAAAAAAGTACCTTGGGCGAAAGAGTGACGATCTTTCACCGTAAAAATACAACCGTCAAGAAATGCGGACATGGTTCATCTGGGGTAAAATTTTCCGGAGGTCAAATAGTCCCCCATTCGGTTCTCCGGGCGGGGACTACTTCAGGGAACCCATGCCAAAGGCTCAAACACAGGGACATGTTCCTAGGAACATGGAATGTTAGGACTTTATACAATAGCGGGGCACTAGAGATATTAACGCAGGAATTAGATAAATCGCCCTTGGATATAGTCGCTTTACAGGAAGTTAGGTGGCCAGGAGTAGGTAGTCAGGAATCAGGAAGCTTTGCATTATGCTACGGGGATGCAGAAAGACCTGCATTTGGAACGGATTTTTTTAGTCAGAAGGAGGATCCTATCCGCTATCCGAGATATTAAGTTTGTTAGTGATAGGATATCATACATAATTCTAAAGGGTAAACGACATGATTTTATAATTGTAAATGTACATGCCCCCACAGAAGATAAAGATGACAAGATCAAGGATGAGTTCTATGAAGAATTAGAATGCTTATTTGATAGCCTTTCACGATATCATATGAAAATTGTCTTAGGAGATTTTAATGCAAAAGTGGGGCGGGAAGATATATTCAAACCAACAATAGGCAAATTCAGTCTTCATGAAGATAGTAACGACAACGGGGTTAGATTAGTCACATTTGCCACATCAAAGAATCTCATTGTTAAGAGCACAACATTTCAGCATAAGGATATTCATAAATACACCTGGACGTCCCCAGATGGAGAAACTCGGAACCAGATAGATCATGTATTAGTGGATAAACGCTGGCACAGTAGCATCATTGATGTTAGATCAGTTAGAGGGACAGACTGCAATTCGGATCATCATCTGGTCAGAGTGAAAATCAGACAACGGCTATCGCTTATGAGAGGAACAAACGCTAAAGATGATTCTGTAAAATATGAATTAAAAAACTTGAAAAATGATGAAATGCGGCAAGAATACCAAATCAAAATTGCTAATAGATTTGAAGTACTGGAATCTTCAGATGACAATGTGGCAAATGAAGAAGAAACTGATATAAATAAAGAATGGGAGGCTATAAGAGATACTATTAAATTGTCAGCATCAGAAAGCATTGGTTGTTTAAGAAAGAGGCAAAACAAGAAATGGTTTGATGAGGAATGTGCCGACATTGTAAAGAAAAGAAAGCTAGCAAAAATGAAATGGTTACACGAGCCAAATGAGGTAAATTTAGAGCAATTGGGTAGTGTTAGACGGGAAACCACCAAGTTACTAAAGAGTAAAAAGAGGGAATATTTGAGAGAGAAGATTAATGATTTTGAAATGAATGCAAAAAATAGGAACATTAGAGAATTATATCAGGGAATTAGTATAGAGAAGAAAGGGTTTCAGGCTAGAACAAACATAATTCGGAATGAAAATGGGGATATGATTGCAGACTCCAGGAGTATATTAAATAGATGGAAAAGTTACTTTAATCAGCTATTAAATGTACATACAGAACAGGACATTGAGGAGGATAAGTTACAGACAGCAGAAATGCTAGTCGCAGAGCCAAGTGCATTAGAGGTTGAAATGGCGATTGAAAAATTGAAGATGTATAAAGCATCAGGTTCAGATGAGATCCCAGCAGAACTGATAAAATCAGGGGGAGAAAAATTGATGGACAAGATATGCTGGTTGCTTAGTATGATTTGGGAAAAAGAAGCTCTTCCAGATGAATGGAAAGAATAAATTATCGTACCAATTTATAAGAAAGGAGATAAAACTGATTGCAACAACTACAGGGGCATCTCATTACTTTCAACTTCGTACAAAATTCTAACAAATATATTAGTAAGCAGACTTACTCCCTATATTGATGACATTCTAGGAGATCATCAATGTGCATTTAGAAGAAACAGGTCTACAACAGATCAGATTTTTAGTATAAGACAGATTTTAGAAAAGAAATGGGAATATAATGGTACTGTACATCAACTATATGTAGACTTCAAAAAAGCATATGATTCAATTAAGAGGGAGAAGTTATATAGTATCCTGCTGGAGTTCGGAATTCCTAAAAAGTTAGTTAGACTTATACGAATGTGTCTAAATGGCTCAAAGAGTAGGGTGCGTGTAGGCAAACAGTTTTCAGACACTTTTGAAATCCAGAATGGGTTGAAGCAAGGAGATGCACTATCTCCTCTACTATTTAATTTTGTACTAGAGCATGCGATTAAATCTTTAGAGAATGAGGAAGGCTTACAACTGAATGGTATTAATAAGCTGTTAGTTTATGCTGATGATGTAGTACTATTGGCCGATAGCGAGGAGATACTAAAGGCCAACACGCACACACTATTGAGTAACACTAAGAAATTAGGACTGGAAGTAAATATCAGTAAAACTAAATATATGGTCACACGTAGAAATTCAGTATATAATGGAAATGGACAGCTAATGACAAATGAGGGAAATTTTGAGGAAGTGGCTGAATTCAAATACCTAGGAACAATAATCACAAATAGGAATGAGATGCACAAAGAAATTAAACATAGGCTCAATTCTGGAAATGCGTGCTATTATGCATTGCAGAGACTTTTGATGTCCCAACTCCTTTCAAAAAACGTTAAGCTGAAAATATATAAAACTATTATTCTACCAGTTATATTATATGGGTGCGAAACATGGACTCTTACTTTAAGGGAGGAAAGGAGATTACGAGTATTTGAGAATAAAGTTCTTAGGAAAATTTTTGGACCAAAGAGAGATGAACAGACAGGTGAATGGAGAAGACTACATAACAATGAACTACATGGTCTTTATAGGAAGCCAGATATAATAAGAACAGTTAAGTCTCGTAGACTGCGATGGGCAGGACATGTTGCGCGTATGGGGAATGAAAGACGTGCATGGAAACTTCTTGTAGGAAAGCCAGAAGGAAAACGCCCAGTTGGTAGACCAAGAATGAGGCGGGAGAACAACATTAACTATGATTTGAGGGAAGTAGATTATACAGGGAATGATTGGAAAACATTGGCTCAGGATAGGGATGTATGGAGAGCTTATGTCTGCACGGCCATGAACCTACGGGTTCGATAGTGCCAGTGAGTAAGTAAGTAAATAAGTAAGTAAGTAAGTAAGTAAGTAAGTAAGTAAGTAAGTAAGTATTTAATTTTATATCCCCATATAAATATAGCTTAACGGTATGCACTTTTTTGCATTCTCCCGTCTGTTCAAACCGGATGTATTAAGAGCGGTTAAATCCCGTTAACTGTAATGAGCGGGCACAGTGGCACGAAAGGGGAATGCAAGAACAAACTTATAAACTTCTTGTAGGAAAAACAGAGGGAAAGTGTCCAGTAGTTAAGCAAAGAATGAAAAAGGAGAATAACATTAACCGTGATTTGAGGCGTGTAAATTATGCAGGGATTGAAACTATTAGCTCAGGATAGGGATTCATGGAAAGCATACAGTTTAATGACCATAAAACTCTGTTTCCGATAGTGCCAACAAGAGTTTTAGGTAAATATATTACATATTTTACGTTTTATCACATTAGCCCTGTAGAGGAAAAGAGAAAACCTCATGGCAATAACTCTAAAGATTAAAAAAAAATGTGATGTCATTTGATATACATTCTTAATTCATGGTCCGGAGACACAGCCGAGTGTTATAAGACATCATGGTTTTATTATTCGATTCCCCATGCGAGACGATATTTTCTCATGGAATCTCGACCAATATGGGACCGGTGCCCCACGTGGGAATTTGAGTAACTGCAATAAGTAGTAGTTCGGGTTAAGAAAACCAAGTATAACGACTGCTGACTACTGCACCGGTGCTCTGCGGTAGGCAAGAGATCTCAGGGTTATGAACTTTTTATAAGTAAAAGAAACAACGTTCAATTTTACACTCAATTTTTTTTACGAATCAAAAACAAAATTATTTATTCACTAAAAAGATACACCTTTGTTACTTCAATTATCAAGTTTTATTAATGAGTGGAGTCGATGAAATACTTAGAGGTCCACGTGCTTGAATCAAATATTTTTTTAAGTCCAAATATTTAACGGGCTAATTTTTTTTTATAAAGTTTTAGATAGCTTTAATATTTCACAAGTTCTCGGACGAATCTAAATTTAAACTGAATCGGAGATCGCGGTCTGTACATCTACGATGTTTTAACACTCAATACAGAATCACTGAGAGTGAGAGTATTTTGATATATGTTCTCGTTTATAAAGACGATAGCTCCTCCCACTTCTTTCGATTCTACGCGTTACAATTTGAATATATATATATATATATATATTACAATAATCTTATTTGCTAGTATGTGTTTCCTTAGAGGGGGGGTTTCTGGATAATAGCGTTAATTACAGTTTCTAAGAACTGGGTTAATTGTTTCTTTGATATTTAATAGATAAATGTTTTTCAGTTTCTTCAGTTTTGCAAACTGTCAATATTAAGAGATTGTTATCTTTTCTAAAGGTGGGATGAATGTCTTCTGTTATCTGTATTAGTCATGTAGTAATTCTTTATATCCTTATTTCTTGGAATTGCTGGTTAGTAGCTGGTCGATTATAGTTTCTATGAATTTGGGTCAATTCCTTTTTGATATTTTTAACAGATAACTAATGTTATCTTTTCTTAAGGGGAATGAATATTTCTTGTTATTTGTATAGACTGCTAAATGGAAATAGTTTTTATTATTTTAACAATACCCTTTGTGTTCCTATATTATTTGTTACTTGTGTAATCAGGTAGAATTTTGACAATACCTCTTTATTCCATTATTTGTTATTTGTGTAGCCAGGTAGAGTTTTAACAGTATTTTATTCTAGACAATGTAGATGGAATTTTGCCTGAATATATCTCTACTTTTCCACATGTATTTTATAGCGATATTAGTAATATATTATATTTTCATTATTTATTGATTTATTTAATTTTAATAACAATTTTGATATAACTTCCCTAATCCTTGCAATTTTCTGATTCTAGTGATCTATAAGACATGTTTATCTTGTGGTATACTTTTATTATATTTCGGAACATTTTCGTTTTCAGATCCATGCATATTAGAGTTTTATCTTAGAGTTTATGTATGCTATCATTTTATTCGCTACACTACTTGTCACTCCTATACAGCTTTGATGATCATTTAACTCTGCGATTAGCACTTGTGGATATGAGACTAAAATCCAGCTGGTAGGCCTTCTAGGTCTATTGCGCCATGGAGTTTCTTTATACATGTGGCTTGAAATTTGAATTTTTATGGGACTATGTAACTAAGTTACATAAAGTGAACTCTATGCTCATGTTTGGATTAATGCAAAATCGAGAAATGAGATAAGAAGAAGCCCCTTACTGTAAAAGTCCTGTGCCGGCTGACCAGGCCTCTTTCAACGATCACAGGTACAGGTGAAATTAGATGTAACGAAATTGATCATATGAGTGTAGAGAAGTGTGGAATGAAGTTTTTGGAAGGGGAGAAAAGGGAGAAACTACCAAGAAAATCTGGTCGGGCTCCGATTTGTCCACTACGAACCCCATATGGAATGACCAAGACGTGAACATGAACCCAGAAATGGAAGTAGAGTGACTAACCACTTGTGCCACGGATTCGTTTAAATATATAATTCAATACATTCAACCGTAAAAAATTAAGATAGGGTATTTTGTACGGTCTTAAGAAATATATTTAAACGCGTAGATCATATTAAAGGTGTAACTAGAGTATGTTTTTTATAATATGTACGACAAAAATCCTGTCCTTATTCTTAACACGCAAATACACTGTATCGATAATGTAAACTGTAAATGGTTTGGAAAAATGTTGCCGTTTCCAGTAACGTAAATGCTACAGTTTTCATCTCATGTGCTACATTGTACGTAGTATTCGTGTTCAAGATAAACCAATACAACAAGAAGTTTCTTTCACGCTATTAACTTTTTGAAAATTACTGCACTTTCTGTCATTCGCATGGTCCTTGCTTTTATGAAAATGATATTTGGGTTAAATTTAAAGAGAAATCACAGTTTTCATCGCCCACTTATTGTGACCCACATTTGGACCCGCTATTTGTCAGGGAAAAAAAAGTAAATCCATTCAAGGAGGAGTATTGTATTAAAAAATAACAGATTGCAGGGAAACTACTAAGAGTTAAAGAAGCTTCTCTATTTACAAGTTTGAACGTTATAGGATAAGTTTAATTTTAACTTAAAAATCTTCTGATAGAATTTAAGTTAGTATTAGTTGATATTAATTACAGCTTTTTTCTTTTTTTAATTAGTCCTAGAATTGAAAGGCAAGATATTAGAAGGAGGAAAATATGTCATCTTTTCCTGTCTGTGGATAGAACTCAAACTTGTGGAGAACATTTTAGGTCGCAATGACTTACAATTACATAAACTATTTTACTCATGCGCCAAATGGGAGACAACGACCAATCACATTTCAATGATTTTTTATTTGTAACCAATCACAGTCGTGTTTCGCCTAAAATTTACCAACTGAAGTTTATCATAATAAAGAAAGCACCTCCTTTTTATAACATTCTGAATAGGTCGTACCATTATTTTGCAGTGACTGACCCTGTAAGAAATACGGCTACCAGATTATATATATAGTGCATGAATGTCAGCAGAAAGCGCATGCGATAGATAATATAAAAACATTTGTAGCAATTGATTATAAAGTAAAGTGATCCCACAACAGGCCCGGAGGCCCTTGGGGTAGTAGGAGGTTAAGGCTCCCACATTTTCTAGGCAATCGGCACTTTATGTCAGCCGGGTTGTCAGCCCTGCGTGACGGCCGCCTTTACCCCCAGAAAAAAGCGTCTGGTACTCATTTCCGTTAGAGGCTGAGTCGACCCCAGGGCCATAGTGCCGCCAGAGGGTTTGGGTCAGTTTAAAAATCCTGATATCAAAACAAAAAAAAAAACACTGTTTGCACTTTCTTAAACAAATTATTTTCCAGGAAATGACGTTGCAGAAAAATATAATTGACGTATTTACATCATAGGACATCAAATTAATTAATACCTATAACGTTGGTTATAAATTTCTCCAACAGGGTGCATTCATCCAATATTGCGATACTTTGATAATAAATAATATTATGATCTGGTTGCAGTGATGAACAAAGGAAGGACATTAAGCGTACCAATCGTTTCTCATTTGTTTTCAAACATCGCCTTTACATTAAATATATAAATATTTTAAAATAACTATAGTTAAATAATGATTTGTGAGTAAACAGCTTAATTTTATTCGTTAAATATTCCTAACAAATGCCATTCTTGATTTCCTCACTTCGTGAGTCGTGAATTTATCGATAATTTGGAAATCACTCGCGGCATTACTTATGATAAATATGTTCTCCCAGAGAAAGAAAATTCTAGGCAGGAATGCGGATTAGTACGAGAGGACAGCCACGCGAGTCCAAGTTATATTGTACACTGCTAAAAACAAAGTTTGACAATGCGCTGCAAACACGATTAAAAATTAATATAACGTATAAAACTAATAAAACATTTAATATAACTTAATAATCGCTGATGTTTATCAGATTAATACAATTAGCATGTATCTACTAATTTGTTATGGATCCAACATTCCACACGTCATCACTAGACAATGGTATTCGAGTAATCCACCTGCACTTTCTCAACATACCTCTGCCGCTCTAGACCCTTGCATGGACTTTATTTATCAGGGAGGACAGTAGAGGCATTGTTCATATTGTCACTGTTAAGATAATACGTTTACTCTTAATTTATGTTAAGACATATATATGTTATAACTAAATATTTAACATTGAGCAATGCAAGCTTAATATGGTATGATAAGAAAAATAAATGCCTGGACGGGATTCGAACCCGGATCTCTGAGTCTGTACCTCAGGCATTTATTTTTCTTATCATACCATAATAAGCTTGCATTGCTCAATGTTAAATATTTAATTTTAACATCTATAAGCGTCACTGCTATAAGGTAAAAATATTCTCTTTAATTTGCTTACTTGTTATAGTCAGCTACTAGATGGCAGTGAAGACTGAGTTCTCGCGACATCTAGTAATAATGGAGAATATAATACATATATAAGAAAAATAAGTGTTTGAATTGGATTCGCCTGGTAGTGTAATGGATATCACGCTGAGGTACAGACTCAGAAATCCGGGTTCGAATCCCGTCCAGGCATTTATTTTTCTTATCATACCATATTAAGCTTGCATTGCTCAATGTTAAATATTTAATTATAACATCTATAAGCGTCACTGCTATAAGGTAGAAATATTCTCTTTAATTTGCTTACTTGTTATAGTCAGCTACTAGATGGCAGTGAAGACTGAGTTCTCGCGACATCTAGTAATAATGGAGAATATAATACATATATAAGAAAAATAAGTGTTTGAATTGGATTCGCCTGGTAGTGTAATGGATATCACGCTGAGGTACAGACTCAGAGATCCGGGTTCGAATCCCGTCCAGGCATTTATTTTTCTTATCATACCATATATATATATATATATATATATATATATATATAGCGTTGGGAAGCTTCTTGTAGGAAAGCCAGAGGGGAAACGCCCAGTTGGTAGACCAAGAATGAGGAATGATTGGAAAGCATTAGCTCATGATAGGGATGTATGGAGAGCTTATGTCCGCGCTGCCATGAACCTACGGGTTCGATAGTGCCAGTGAGTAAGTAAGTATTAGCGTTGTGAAGTCAAATATAATATCAAAGGCTGTAATGATACTTTAAATTACATAAAAGGAACCAAGAAGGAAACCCTTGACCAAATATATTTTTATTTTATGTTCAGACACTTTAACATCTTTGATCATGTCGCATTTAGAATTTTCGTCCAATAGACTATATTCTCTTTTGTTATGTTATATATAACGGTTCTATCTACTGCTAAGAAAATGTTGGATCAGATGTAAGTTACAAGTAATTACCATGTATATGGTTTCGACGTTCGTCCGTTAAAACATGATCGGGATCGATTGACTTTTAAGGGCGTGAAAATCATGAGATTGCAATAATTCAGAAGATACATATGTCACATAGATTCTGTGTCGTAAAGTATTAATCCTGAAATAAGAGACCTCCGAACAAAATTAGTTATTTCCTTCATATCCAAATATGAATGGCCACGTTAACGACTTGAGTTTTAAAGAGCGCCATTAAAAAAATACCAGATGATGAAATACAATATTGTAACAGGTACAGATGATATCGCCAATGTTGCCAGTACTATTATTGGGAAATTAGGATACCTAGGCGTAATCTAGGTAGGATGATAAAATTCGGGTTTATTGTAAGGAACTGGTTATCAGAGATATGAACTAGATTCTGTGGGGTGAATTAGGGAGCAATGAAATGCCTCAGTGAATGCGGCACTGAACATATGGATTCTATGACAGTCGCACAGAAGTAGTCAGTTGGTTAGGTAAATTTAGAAACTTCAAGATGTCAGCCTTATTTCATGACTAATATTTCATTGATAGTAACATGTTGATATGAAATGCTACACCGGAAGTGGGGGTTACGTTGTCTCACACAAACATTGCCGCACTGACTACAGATAAGAGAAAAAACAAACCAGTTCAGTGCTGTGTCTTTCAAAATGCGTATCTGTAGTAGAAATGTACAAAATGCATTACACCCCTCTGATCAGACTTCATGCCGTTTATATATGCAACTAAGAGATCGGAAACTCTACGCAAAGAGAAGGCGTTAACACTGAGTCTGTACACTGTTAAAGCGACATTAGTCATTTAATAGTTTTCTTATTATTTATCTCACCGTTTAACGATCTTGAAGCATCCATTGTTGGCACAACTCCATGTTCTGAGTACACCTACAGATGTCTACTTCATTGTTTTTTAAACTAAAGCCTTCTAATGAACTCTTCAACGTAGGAATAAAGTGGAAATCGTTGGGCGGCCAGGGTATACTATTTCGAAGGGGACAATGTACCGCTTCTGTCGTAATGATCCCCAGAGCTATGCCGGCGGTAGCATTGCTGCCGTTAAAGTTACCCATGCCGGACTGGTCGAAGGTGATAAGCCAGAGGAAGAAAGTACCTTGGTCCAAAGAGTGTCGATCTTTCACCGTAAAAATACAACCGTCAAGAAATGCGGACATCGGTTCCACTGGGGTAAAGTTTTCCGGAGGTCAAATAGTCCCCCCATTCGGTTCACCGGGCGGGGACTACTTCAGGGAACCCATGCCAAAAGCTCAAACACAGGGACATGTTCCTAGGGACATGGAATGTTAGGACTTGAAAACATTAGCTCAAGATAGGGATGTATGGAGAGCTTATGTCCGAGCGGCCATGAACATACGAGTTCAATAGTGCCAGTTAGTTAGATAGTATGGGGTCTCGCATTGCCATTATAAACATGATTCCTCTTGTGAGGAAACCACATCTCTTTTGTAGATTGACGTTTTTTAGGCTTGTTCTTACTTATCGGGGATCCTATCTATAGCACAGCAGTGTCGCTGCGCTTAGAAGGTCGTGTACTTTTCACAACAAACACATGCTTATAAAATTATACATTAAACCGCTAATAAGTCTTTGTGTTCTCCGTAAATAAAATAAAGAAATTTGTTTTTCGAACTATCTCAGTGAATTAAATTTATACGACAATATTTACGTTAACAATTTACAGAAATTAAATCTCTCACTGTATACCCCATGCTTCCCCGTGTGAGGAGTAGCGCGATCCCTAGCGGGATATTTTAACCAATTAATTTAGTTATGTTTATTTATCTACAATCGGCCGCGGTGGACTAGTGGTTATGCTCCTTGCCTCCGGCCCCGAGGGTCGCGGGTTCAAACCCGGGGTCGATGGGTTTTTAGGACGGACAAATCCAAGGAGCAAGTCCTCCGGGAGGGACTTAAGATTTTTAGGCTCGTAAAAAATCCTTAAGCCTTAATGAAAAGGCCTCTAAGCAAAATTTACCGAATTTTCCCGTCCTAGTACTACCTCGGTTTCCTAGATGTCAGTATGAGGCGGAACGCTGACCACGGACCACTCAAAATGACATCTATACGAAAACAAGTGTAACAAAATTAGTATGGTTCAAAATTCTTCCCTGTAGGGGCAGAGCGCCCAAATCTCTGTAAAGGGAAAACATGGGCTTACAATACAAAAAAAAAATTATCTACAAATATCTATGAGTGATATGGAGTCAGCATATCACCTCAATGAGACACCTAGTAGGCAACTAATTTAAGGGATTGGTTTGATGGAGAAAGGTCGATTAAATTTTGCACAGAGGCCTCTGTATTCCACCTTGCGGTTCATTTACAAGCCTGCAAATTTTCAGACTCGGAATCCAGGGCTTAAAGTCCTTCACGGAGGACTTCTCGTTTGGATTTTTTTCATCCTAAAAATCTATCGACCCCGATCGGGTTTGAACCTTCAGCAAGTATTTATAATTTATCTCTAAACTGAACAAGAACATTCTTAGCATTCATATTAATTCCCTCAACATTTTGGTTAATTTACTCGCGAAATTCAATTTTATGAAACACGATTTTATTAACCCTTCACAGAGAATTTAAAACACTAATTTGTAAGGGGTAGTGACGTGTGTATAACCTCTCCTACCCAATTCTCATCCTCACCTTCTCGTGGTACAACCCGTTTTCACAAACGAGGCTCTGAGGACCGAGTCACGGCGGTATAACCGTTCCATCAGGTACTGAGTAAATGCGGTATCCTAATGTCTGTCCAGAGACTAAAAGGTAGCAGCCCTACCACTGGACTACTTAGCGTCGGGCCAGTAAGCTGTCTTAAGGAACTTCAAAACTACTTTCAAGTCTCAACACGAAAAAATCCAGAAGGAATTGAAATATGACGACCCACAGCAAAGAAATATGGTTAAAAGAAAACGGCACAATGATATTGTAAGATATGCAACCTGGAATGTCCGAAGCATCCATGAAAAAGAAGAGGAACTAGACAGTATATTTAAAAATAGAAACATTGATATTGCAGTAACTACAGAAACTAAGAAGAAACTTAAAGGAACGAAAGAAACACAAAATTATGTACAAATATATAGCGGCGTCGACAGGAAAACCCATGGACAAGCTGGAGTAATGATTTGGATTAATAAAACCATAAGAAATAAAATTCAACACTACACTTACTGGAATGAAAGAATATTAGAGCTTCGACTGAAAATTAATAGAGGTAATTTGACAGTTCTTGGTGTATATGCACCAGAGGAAGGCCGTGAAGAAGACAATGAAGAATTTTATAAAATATTACAAGAAATTTTATAGCAAAATTAATAGAAATGATTACATTCTCATAATAGGAGATTTAAATGCCAGAGTGGGCAATGCTCAAGTCAACAATACTATTGGAACATTTGGCGAACCAACCAGCAATAGGAATGGAACAAGATTAACAGATTTTGCTATCTACAATGAACTGAAAATAACGAATACCTTTTACAATCATAGAAACATACATAAGTATACCTGGCATCGTCAGGACTCAAAATCAATCATTGATTATTTCATTGCAAATAATAAGATTTTTAAATTGTTTCTCGATTTCAGAGCCTACAGAGGATATGATATTGGTTCAGATCACTATCTAGTAGAAGCAAAAATAAGATTTCCACCAAGAATGTTAAAAAAGAAGAAACAACAACAGAGCATAGAACAAAAGTACAAGGTAAAATTATTTTATGATGACAGCATTAAATGGTTATATTCGAGAAGAATTCAGCAATATATGGCTAAAACTCCAGAAAGTAATGATGTCGAAGAAGAATGGAAAATCATTAAAATGATAATTCAAAATGCAGCTAATGAAACTTTAGGAAAAGTAAATATACAACAAAGAAGAAATAGAACTCTAAAAATCTGGAATGATCAAATAAAACAATTGATTGAAGAAAAAAAATACAGGATTAAAGATATCTACAGAAAAAACAAAAATTATGGCATTTCAAGGTGTAGATCCTGTCAGAAGTAAAATTGTACTGGACAATAAAATTTTGGAGCAGGTGAATAATTTTGCATATCTAGGATGCAATATCCCATATGAAGAAGAAGAGGATGTAAATGCAAAAATATCTAAATTTTTAAGAATTTTAGGGTTAATAAATTCTATCTTCAAGCCACACAGTTAGTCCAAAAGCATTCAAGACTGAAAGTGTATAAAACACTGGCTCTTCCAACTCTTTTGTATGGTAGCGAAGTATGGACGTTGAAACAGAAGGATATACAGAGACTTAGATCTGCTGAAATGAGATATCTTCTACTAGATCACAAAAAAAAATGAAGACATCTTAGACGAATTACACGTGGAATGTTTAGAAAACAAAATTTCTGATTATAAGTCAAGATGGATGCAACATGTTCATCGAATGGAAGATCACAGAATACCCAAACTAATGTTAAGATATCAACCTGCAGGAAGAAGAATACCAGGACGTACACTCAAAAGACTTCTGGATGGTGTTTCTCTTGGGGCCGAAACAGGTCAACAAATGGCCTAAATTCGTGAATGTACTATGATGATGATGATTATTTCTTTTAAGAATATCAATAAAGGGAAAACATTTATCTTTATCTTATTATTTTCAATTAATATCTTTGCGCGCGCATGCACACACACACACACACACACACACACATATATATATATATATATATATATATATATATATATATATATCTTCTCTACGTGTGTTCGTCGCTGAACTCTTCCTAAACGACTGGACCGATTTTGTTGAAATATTTTGTGTATGTTTGAGTGGGTCCCTGGATGATTTAGATTCACAATGATCCTATAAAGCATTAGGTGTAGGAGTTCACCTGTAGTGAAAACATAAAAATCGCTCTAGCGGTCACAATTTTCGATTTTTCACAAGGAATCTCAGTATATTCTATGAAAATAAACCGAGGTAGGTAGTATCCAAAAATGAGTAAAATCTGACAATTACAAGTGGAAGTTCACCAGAAATCCGAAATTAAAAACTGGCTAGCAACCACCATGTTTGGTTCGTCTCAGCACATACCATACAATTTAATTAAATTTTAATATTTAATTAATTTAGGCGCAGCAACGCTCGCCGGGTATTAGCTATTATTCGATAATTTTTAGTCCTATTCTCCTATGTTTTACCAGTACCAGATATATAACAATAACCTTTCCTCCATGATTAAAATTTATAATCTTCCTATGAATTAATACTACTCAACATATGTTTGCTTAATTAGTCCCCAAGAGACGCCTCCAGTCTTAATATAATTTATAGTATGCATTGAAACAATTAGAAACATAATTCGATCCTCGGGACTAGAGGCAAGGAACATAACCACTAGACCGACGGGGCCGACAGAAGTTCAATTAATAGGTTTAAATAAATTGAGCCATATATTATTAACCACTATGCAGTACCGGTAATCAATTACCTAGGTCATAAGAAACGAAATTTACTTCATTACAAAAACTATGGCACGAATGCTCTAAAAGGTCAAGGCATTCTAAATTAATTGCTGGTAGAGCAACAGATCAGATTTTTAGTATAAGACAGATTTTAGAAAAGAAATGGGAATATAATGGTACTGTACATCAACTATATGTAGACTTTCAAAAAGCATATGATTCAATTAAGAGGGAGAAGTTATATAGTATCCTGCTGGAGTTCGGAATTCCTAAAAAGTTAGTTAGACTTATACGAATTTGTCTAAATGACACAAAGAGTAGGGTGCGTGTAGGCAAACAGTTTTCGGACACTTTTGAAATCCAGAATGGGTTGAAGCAAGGAGATGTACTATCTCCTCTACTATTTAATTTTGTACTAGAGCATGCCATTAAATCTTTAGAGAATGAGGAAGGCTTACAACTGAATGGTATTAATAAGCTGTTAGTTTATGCTGATGATGTAGTACTACTGGCCGATAGCGAGGAGATACTAAAGGCAAACACGCACACACTATTGAGTAACACTAAGAAATTAGGACTGGAAGTAAATATCAATAAAACTAAATATATGGTCACACGTAGAAATACATTATATGATGGAAAAGGACAGCTAATGACAAATGAGGGAAATTTTGAGGAAGTGGCTGAATTCAAATACCTAGGAACAATAATCACAAATAGGAATGAGATGCACAAAGAAATTAAACATATGCTCAATTCTGGAAATGCGTGCTATTATGCATTGCAGAGACTCTTGATGTCCCAACTCCTTTCAAAAAACGTTAAACTGAAAATATATAAAACTATTATTCTACCAGTTATATTATATGGGTGCGAAACATGGACTCTTACTTTAAGGGAGGGAATGAGATTACAGGTATTTGAGAATAAAGTACTTAGGAAAATTTTTGGACCAAAGAGAGATGAACAGACAGGTGAATGGAGAAGACTACATAACAATGAACTACATGGTCTTTATGGGAAGCCGGATATAATAAGAACAGTTAAGTCTCAGACTGCGATGGGCAGGATATGTGGCACGTATGGTGAATGAAAAATGTCCATGGAAGCTTCTTGTAGGAAAGTCAGAGGGAAAACGCCCAGTTGGTAGACCAAGAATGAGGTGGGAGAATAATATTAACTATGATTTGAGGGAAGTAGATTACACAGGAAATGATTGGAAAGCATTAGCTCAGGATAAGGATGTATGGAGAGCTTATGTCCGCGCGGCCATGAACCTATGGGTTCGATAGTGCCAGTAAGTAAGTAAGAGCAAGCTGAAGACGCATATTTAATTACATATTTTGGCACAAAATCCCTCGATCTTAGTTTTAATTATCTTTACCAGATCTCGCTTACAATTCAATATGTCTTCATGAGGCCGAGTAGACTTCGTTTCAGCCTCTATAAATAAATAAATGTTAGTAAACTGGAGCCAGGAATCGAAACTGTAGTCTATGAGACTATCAACACATATTAACATCATAAATCAGAACGTTTTAATTTTCATCTTTGATAATCAACTTTAATAAGATTGATGATAAAGTTCCATTGAGGTATTATTCAAAATTAAAATATAAAATTATGAAATATTTACCTAAAAGGTCCGTCTCCTCAACTTTATTAGTTATAAATCTGTAGCGCTTTCGGAACTAGTCTCATCATCAGCAGGATTCAATACTGGTGTTCCACTGAAAATCTGGAAGAGGGGATTACACGTACTGGGTGCGTTTTCATTTATCAGATGGTTGTTGTTGTTAACTGCCTTCAAAATTTCTATCTCCTCGAGTAACGTTTATCTTAGCTGGACTATTTTCTCTGTGCATTATTGTTAGGGTTTTTTCAATATCTAACATATGATGTTCTACATGAATAACGTGTTTCGCATAGCTTAATTTTCCTTCTGCGTGCATAAAGTATCGAAAATGTTATTTAAATCTGATATTAAAACTATTGTTTGTTCTTCCTATATAAAATCTGTTGCAATCTCTACACGTCAATTTATATACTCCTTTACTATTGAAATTGTTGTTTTCATCGATGTTACTGTTTATTATGTTATTTAATTTGTTATTAGTTCTGTATGCTATTTTTATGTTTTTGTCATCTTTTTTTGATGTATTGGCTAACTTTGATATTTCTTCTCCTGTATGTGTGTTCTCCATGTTTTTTGTTTTGTTGTTATCAGATTCTCTTTCTAGTTTAGTTATGTTAGATATATTGTTCTTTCTGTTTTGTTTATTTATGAGTTTACTTAGAATTTGTTCATTATAGCCGTTGGTTTTTGCCACATATTTAATGTAGTTAAGTTCTTGAATATAATTGTCTTTGCTTAATGGAAGTTTTAACATTCTATTGATTAAGCTGTTAAATGTACAGTACTTATTTTTGTTGAAAAGGGTATAGGCCTATAGAATTTTTGTTTATGGCAAGAGCATTGTTTGTAGGTTTCCGGTAGATGCCGATTTCTAGTTTACTGTTGTGTAGATTTTTTCTTATAGATCAATCTAAGTAGTTTATACTATTATTAACTTCTATTTCTTCGGTGAAAGTGATTTTTTCATGCATGTTAAGTCTTGTAATATTTATTTTTGTTTTCTATTCTCGCTGTCATAAATTACTAGTACGTCGACATATCTTGCTATCAGTTTATTATCAAATTTACGTATTAGTTCCTCAAAACGTTTACTTTCCAGTTTCTGTGGGAAGATTTCGGCCATTATTCCGGATGTAGGACTCCCCGTCGGGAAACAACAATTTCAATAGTAAAGGAATATATAAATTGACGTGTAGAGATTTTAACAAAATTTATATAGGAAGAACAAACAGAAGTTTTAATATCAGATTTACAGAACACATTCAATACTTTATGCACTCAGAAGGGATATCAAGCTATGCAAAACACGTTATCCATGAAGCACATCGCATGTTAGATATTTAAACACCCTAACAATAATGCACAGAGAAAATAATCCAGCTGACATAAACGTACTCGAGGAGATAGAAATTTTGAGGGCAGTTAACAACGACCATCTGATAAATGAGAACGCACCCAGTACGTGTAACCCCGTCTACCAGATTTTCAGTGGAACACCAGTATTGAAACCTGCTGATGATGGAAATAGTCCCGAAAGCGCTACAATAAATAACTAATAAAGTTGAGACGGACCTTTTAGGTAAATATTTCATAATTTTATTGTTATGAATACATAATCTTTTATATAGATTTTTTATTGTTTTATAGATTATTTTAATTATTCAAGCAAAGTCTTCTGAAATATAGTTTAGACATTCAAATTCTGTTGACATAGAGTTTAGACATGATATAGTTCAGAGCAAAGTTTTGCTTCGCTAACTGTAAACATCCCTACATTTAGTTTACTGGAATGTTAGTGAGTACAGTTAGGGTAACTAGAGGTCAAATTGAGTATATAACCCTGGGGTAGTGAGGATCTCGAGTCTGTTGATGTGTGACAACCAGAGGTGTTGACGGGTGAGTAAGCTACATTTTTCTTAACATGTATTCTGTACTTTTATGTTTTGAATCAAGTACAATTAACATTTTTGATACTATATTTTCAAAGGGGATATAACATTTTTAAACATGTAGATTAGGGCAGATTTATAACTTCCACAACTCCCACTCTCTCAAACCCCAGAAAGTACTGTAGTTTTTAATATAGGCTTAGATTAGTTATTTAGGGCTAGAATATTTAGGGATTCTAATTATTTATACCTTAGTAATAAAATAGTTTAAAATAAGACTTCTTTTGTTTATTTCAACACATGTATAACTGTACATCCTCATACTAACGCTCGGCTAGATAAACGCTACCAGATTTTCCAAGTCCCGAAGGTCCTTTAAGCCTAAGAAATCCAGTTGGGGTTATAATATTGGTTCGCAGCGGTGCCGATCATATAAATTATATATATATATATATATATATATATATATATATATATATATATATATGCAGTATCTCTCCAGTTTTATTTAACCTATACATCAATGATATAATAAAAAATGGAACGAAGAAACAAATAAAGGAATAAAATTAGATAAAACACACTACTTGAAAACATCATTATACGCTGATGACCAGGTAATAATAGCAAATACAGAAGACGAACTTCAGAGGAATATTTTTAAACTACATAATATATGTGAACAATATAATCTCAAAATATCCATAGAAAAAACTAAGGTAATGGCATTCCAAGGGAAAAATCAAATCAGATCGAAAATAGTAATAGGAAACAAAATCATAGAACAGGTGAACCATCTCAATTATCTAGGATGTGACATTTCATTTAATTATGATAATGATATAAATAATAAAATAGCAAAATTCCAGGGAATATGTGGTACGATAAAACGAACACTAAATAACAAAACAACAAGAGAGACCCAACTGAAATTTTATAAAATGTTGGCAGTACCGGTACTGTTCTATGGTTCAGAAGCCTGGATACATAAAAAAACAAGACTTAAGTAGGATAAAGGCGGCAGAAATGAAATTTTTGAGATCTGTTAAAGGGTGCACTAAGGAAGACAGAATCAAGAACACAGAAATAAGACAGGAACTTGAAATATTTGCAATAACTGATAAAATGGATACATATAGACAAAAATGGAAGCAACACATAGACAGAATGAATGAAGATAGATATCCAAAACAAATAGCAATATACAAACCTAAAGGCACCCGAGATGTGGGCAGACCTAGAAAGAGATGGGCTGAAGTCGGAACGGGTCAACAGACCTAATCCATGAATGAAGATGATGATGATGATATATATATTTTTCTGATAGGGAAACGGACCCTTGCAAGCTTTCTGGACCGTTTGGAATACAATAAATATTAAAATTTTGTGATACGTACATTTTTTTTAGGTTAAAATCAGCAGTGTAAGATTTATGTAGAACATAGGATATTTATTATTTAATAGAAATCAAATAAATAAAAAAGATATTAATTCTGGATTGGGATTTAAATTAATCAGACCTTGTAAGAGAGAGGGAGATGTGGAAGAAGAAAAGAAAAATGTTTTTTTCGATGTGGCCTATATTATTGAGCAACCATTTTTTTTCGCGTGTAAAATCTTTGCATAATACATTAAGAGAGTATACTATTTATTTTTGTCTAGAAAATATGTCTGATAGGACTGAATAGGATAAATAATAACACAACATTATAGATTGGCAAAACTCATGCTGAAACATGACCGTACTAACGGGATATGTCGACGTAGCGTATCAGACCGTGGATGACGGTATGCGAACCGAACTCGTGGCTTGTGGACGGGGGTGACACGCCATCAGACTACCATGAATATTTTTCCCGATGGTGATTATGACCAATAATAATAATAATAATAATAAACTAATTTCTCTGCAATAATAATTACGAATAAAATAGCATGAACTAATTACCTTCGTGGAAAATTATTTCCATACAATATTGAAATACCAATGGTTTAAATGTCTCGGGTTATTAATTACCTCAGGGCAACTCAAGCGATACCAACATACGAAGCTATGAACGAAATGTTGAATTAACTGAGAAAATTTAGAAACGTTATATAGGGAGGATAGGAATTATTTTTAGATATTTTCCTGCGAACAGATCGTTTCTGCATGCGTTGGAAAATATATAAATGTAGAGATTAAATAAATAAACGGACTGTGTGTCACTCCTAAGTTGGCAATACATAATGTCAAGTCGAAATCATACCGACTTTGTTTAAATAAGTGGAAATGACAGTTCACATGTAATATGTATGTATGTATGTATGTATGTATATATATATATATATATATATATATGTGTGTGTGTGTATATATATATATTATGTAGCCTATATATAATAATTTACGGGGTAACTACAGGGTATTGTGTTGATAAAATATTTAGCAAAAGGAGCCTCGGGTTCGAACCCCTGGTGGCTAGCTTTGCAAGATGGCGGCTGGAGTGTTCTAAATTAGCTATAATACAAGTTTATTCGTAGCAGGAATGTTAAGATATGTCGGAGGAATATTTAGTCTGAAATATCTCCCCGTCTGCGAGGCTATCTAACGGTTTTTGATAAAGATTCTGAAAATTTTCCAACTTGAATGAGGGAGTTACACTTCAAATAATTCGCTCTACACTATACATGTTACCGAACCATCAGATCAAATATCCAAAATTATAAAGCGTATCAAATTTTTTTTAAACAGATTGATCTGGCAACACGTGTAATATGTTGGCTAGGATGTCGTCACTAGAAGTCTTGGATTCGAACTCAGGGAAAATGTATTCAGTATTTGGTTAATCTCTCCAGAATAGCGCAAGATGGCCATAGTGTAAAATTGATTCAAGGTTTTTGGAACTTGAACTAGTAAATTATTTTCCTTTTTATACAAGTCAGGAATATTTAGCATTTGTCGGGAGTAAATTGGAAATTTTCCACAACTCGTATAATTAATTTATATAGGGAAAATATGGAAGTTTGGAACTTAGCTTCCTTTACAGATTAAATAACAAAAATTATTTAAAATAAAATAAAAGTGGCTCATGGAACTCCGCTTCCTTTACAAAAATAAATAATTAACTTAGTATAAAATGTTGTTTTCAAGGGAGTTTATTTAAAGTGTAACTTATAATAGACCTAATTATACTTGGATTGGAAACCTGTAATGGGCACTACATCAGACTAGATCTCGTAACGGTGTATTGAAAATAGATTCTGAAAACTTTCCACAACTGGTACAAGGTATGTCAGCTGATGGTTCGAACTGGGACACATATTTGTCGCATAACGTCCTTATAATTTAGAAACAAAAAGAACATAATTGAGGGATGTAGAATTTTGATCTATCTTATCGAATCGGTCGATGAACGTTAATAACCATAAGCGGTGAATTTATTAAATAATGGGTTGGATACAGGATAGGATAGCATCTAGTTGATGGATTATAATGATTTAAATGATGTTGATTCATAAGACGAGAGATAGTTAGTACTGCTGAGGGAACCTTGATGCTGACCATTCTTATAATTCTCTGTCCGAGTGAACGACTTTGCCCGCATAAGACAAAGCATTTAATTAAATAATAATAAAACTTTATGATTGGCAAATTACATACACTGATAGGCCCGAAGATGTTTAAAGAAAAAAAAATTACTAGGAATCATAAATATTCTATACCTTAACGATCGCAATGAAATTAATGATAGGGAATACCTAAAGTATATCACAAACAGTAACGTGCCTATAAATGCTAAAGGAAATGTAGGAGCGCGAGAGTCAAACATTTTTTTATTAAAACATTAGGAAACAAAAATAGTATTTTATATAAGTGTGGTGATAATTACGTCTATTTTAAATCTCACTTCAGAAAGAAATAATAAAAAAATAATATCCAAAAATAAATAAATAAATACATACATGGAATTGTCTATTAATCCTAACCCCAAGGATATGATACTACATAACCAGGGATTTTTTGAGATTCTGTTGTGAATTATAAGTCTTATGTTTTATCTACCTTATAAAAATTTTTGTTTTAATGTTCAACCGACTTTATACATTACTTAGGACTTTTGAGTAATTATTTGAATACCCATATGGTGAATGGTGACTTGCAGTTTCCCCAGAGAGTATTTTATGCAGTGAAGAGTTTGGATTAAATCAAGAGTGTCTAGTTGTTTTAGACATTATCTTTTAATGCGACTACATACTTAAAACAATATAATTTAGATTTAATGGTGGCAGCATTTTTTGTAAAATTGTGAACTCTTCCGATAAATTTTATAATATTATTGGATCATTTAATTTCATAGTGAGGTGAGCCAATCTAGTCGTAGAATCTTTTTGGCATTTATTGTAGCAAGCGAGGATGATAATTGAGACGTAGTAATAATGCCGGCGCAATGTAGGACCCTAGAACACTGGAAATAATTTCTTGTCATTTCAAGTGCAGTTTTCGAATATTTGAGTAGTGAAGTAGACTTAGTGGTTTAACTTAATCCGTAAACGCTCGATCATCATAAATAAAAAAAATAAATAAAAAAAATTTCATTATATATTCCCGATGAAGGAAATATATTGGGAATGAAGAACAATGTGGGAAGTTAGAACTCAATCAATGGACACCTTAATAATAATAAATAACCACTAAACAATGATAACAATAAATAATAAATAGTAACCTTACTAAAATAAGCTAATAATCTGTGAATTTAAACTAACTAATTTAAAAGCAAAACATGGGGAAGTAACTGAACTAACGGGAAATGGTAAATGACACTGAGGAAGGGAGTAGATAATCTTAATCACAACAATAAATTAAACCCAAAGATTATGAGAACCACAAGTAAATATGGACCAACTACGAGTAATCTTAACAAACTAAATTAAATAATATTAATAACTAAGTAATTAATAATAAAGTAGTTTGGAAGATATAAAGGAGCATCAGATTACGATGACAGGTCATGAGGTAAAAGAGGATGACCGAGACTCAGTGAATAACCAACGGGCAACCTGAGCTATAAAAGTAAAACATGATAACTAATAGACATAATAATGAAAATAATGATGATAATAATAATAATAATCATCATAATAATAATAAAAATAATAATAATAACCATAATAACTATATTAATAAAAAATAAGCAATGATAACAAACATCAGTAATAACAGTAAAAGTTAACCATCATACTGCATATATAATAATAATAAATAATAATAATAATAATAATAATAATAATAATAATAATAATAATAATAATAATAATAATAATAATAATAATAATATAATTCACAGAAAAATTAATAAACAATAATAATAATAATAATAATAATAAAAATAATAATAATAATAATAATTCACAGAAAATTAATATACAACGATAATAACAATAATAATAATAGTAATAAATAAAAACTAATTGCAATAACATAATGATTAGCATAAGATGTTATATCGATACTTAAAGTAATAATTAATTATATGACAAACACTCAGATTGAAGGATTGCGGATAAATATTGAAGGGACAAAGGGCTAAAAATCGTAACACTGAGATACCAAATAGGACTAGCAGTAATCCTGGTATAGTATCTTAATAATAATAATAATAATAATAATAATAATAATAATAATAATAATAATAATAATAATAATAATAATAATAATAATTCTCGAAGTAAACAAATAGTAAAAGGAGTGACAGACAAACATCGACGAATAACCCTCAAGTTGGGTAAGGAGAGGATGCTAGAGACTAGTTATGATATCCACGTGAGATTAATAGGATGTAACCAGGAAGATAAAACTATTAATATTAATGAAGATCCTAAAACTTAATAAAAAATATAATAATAATAAACCACCAGAAAAGTAAATAATAATAATACTAATAATAATAATACTAATAATAATAATAATAATAATAATAATAATAATAATAATAATGACAATAACTATGTTAATAATAATAAAAATGATAACAGACATCAGTAATAACAATAAACCTTAACGATCATAATAATAAAAAATAAAATCAAATTACCAGTAATAATAATGCATAATGTTAATAATAAAACACAGTAAATTTATAACGAATAATAATAATAATAATAATAATAATAATAATAATAATAATAATCACGGTAAATTAATGATTAACAATAATAATGATGATGATGAAATAAGAGCGAACTACCAGAAATAAGACTTATGCTTATGAATAAAATGAAAGATAACGGAAAACCACAATCTCAATTTCAGCAATTAGGACTCATTTAAGTATGAATGGGTTCCGGGATAAGTAGTAGGCTAGTTCGCGAGAAGATAACGTGAAAGCAGTCCAGATAGAGGCACGTAGTATGTTAAGCCTATAGCGGAAGACGAATGATAGGTTCAATTAACCAGCAATTATGCCAACACGGAGGGTAGGAATTATTCTAACATCGCGAGAAATAAGGAGTGACAACAGTTTCAGATTAAGAAGGGAGGATGTGCATTATCCAACTTGGTTTAAAAAAATGTATTACAAAGAGAACGGAAGAGGGGCATGGGAACTTTAAGGAAAATTTATAAACTTTTTGAAACGCAATGAAGAATAGGACTAGCGTTGAAAGATTTTCCCAGAATTACCGAGTGCCAAGCATGCAGAAATGATCGAAAACAAATTAATTTATTCCCATAGCAATTTAGAAGATGGAGGTTAGGATACTTCATCGATAGTTGGGTGTCTTAATCGATCTAGTGGAGAGTATTATCATATAAATTTTGGGAATTCAAGGGCTACACTGAATATATTTCTAATGGAAATTACACAACAATTATTATACTCGGCTGATCATGACACTTGACTGAGATGCATACAGGAGGAAACAGAGAAAGAATCTGCGGCCGGGATCTCTCCCTCTGTACACCTTCATAGCATATCAGTGGGACTAGTGACCAGTTGAGAATAGACACACACACACACATGGGATTTGGAACTTAATTAGATTAGTAAATGACCACTAGATCGCTTTAAGGCTCGCCAGACTTGGGCCTACAAATCACTCGGAACCATATTCAGATAAAACGAGCGAATAGACTGCAACCTAGGTCAATCTTGGCTAAGTGATGTTAGGGAAATCACACAGAAACCCACAAGAAGTTAGAAGAGAACAGAATTAGGATAGGAAGTAAAGGAAGGCATTCTATCTTGATGGAGGCCTGGCATATACTAGAGCCACTGGGATAGAGATGCGAACAGCGACCCTGGCATTCTA
This sequence comes from Diploptera punctata, assembly GCA_030220185.1. Lineage (NCBI taxonomy): Eukaryota > Metazoa > Arthropoda > Insecta > Blattodea > Blaberidae > Diploptera > Diploptera punctata. Next base: position 733,496 of record JASPKZ010007407.1, on the reverse strand, counting down.
TCTTGATGGAGGCCTGGCATATACTAGAGCCACTGGGATAGAGATGCGAACAGCGACCCTTAGGAGAAACAGTGCACAGATGAGAGAGACAGAGAAATAGTGAGGAGTTAGGGAGTGCGCAAGTTGGAAGGTGGGACACCCCCGTAATAAAAGGATCTGGAGTCACAGACCTCCTCGGTGATCCTGGGGCACTGGCAATAGCACCTTGTCGACTTGGCACTGACGTTTAGGACCAGGGAACAACAGCAGATAGAGAGTTAGGCATCGGAGAACGAACATTGAACGAGAACACGGATTCTCGAGGAAATAAACATTAGTTGATACCCGGGGTTAGGGAGTGATGAGGGCAAGAGTGGCACCACCATCAAATAACTTAGGATTCAATCCACTATTTGATGAGGGCGTGTCCAATAAGTCCAACAGGCCCTCCCTAAGATTTATAATTGAAAACGAAAATTCTGAGGCAAGAGAATAGGAGAGGGTGTGTCAGGAAGGACCAGGGCCACTGTTGACGGAGATGGAAGCGGCTTGTCTCTCCCTTTGTAGGCCGAGCCCAGAGAAATCTAGGGCCAACATTGTGGAAGACGGGATCCATTTTCCGCCTTCAAGGTCGCGCCCTGCCGCTTCGCTGGCTCACCCGACACGATTTGCGAGACAGGAATCGCGCAAGCGAGGGGGCAGGCATGACTAGGGCCACCGTTGGCATTAAGGGAAACGTTGCATATCCCCATGCCTTCGAGGCTCGTAGCCCAGTCATGGTCTGGGGCCCCCCAAGAAGCGATGGTCAGGGACCATCCAGAGTCAATAATGATGCCAGGAAATCCGCCGGTGGTGAGAAAGCGGAAAGAAATACCGCGAAGTAAAGACGTACGCACAGATAGAATATGGTCCTAACGGGTAGATAACAAATACTAGCAAAATAACACCGGAAACACTAGTGCACTAGAGGGAACAGAAGGAAAATTGGGAAACGCACATACATACGATTGTGCCATCGACAAGTAGAGCCAAGAGGGACAGATTGACCTAGGATGGAAAGGGAAGAGGACGACATAAAAACGAGAGGTTAAACACCTATGGTGGTGTAGATAAGTTTAAGCGCATAAGCAGTCTAAAGTAAATAGAATCCTAGGATACAAGCAGAACAGATAGGAGTAGTTCCGAGTGAAAGAAGAAGTAAGGAAAGAACCTGGAGTAGGACGTGGGTAAATATTTCAAAGTAAGAAGGGAAAAATCGAACCCCAATAAATGATGATATGTATGTAATGGGAAATCAAGGAAACCCCGGGAGTAAGAAGTAGGAAAAAAAGCAGTTTAAATACATGTAGATCAAGAAACAATCAGGGAATAAAGTATACAAAACGTAAAATAAATGTATAAAAGTTCAACAAATCAGCTATGAGAATTTGCCATTCAAACTAACAGTTAGGTGAGGTAAGAGTGTAAAGTACACCGTATCAGAAGTTAGGGCAGCAGAAGGGAGAATGAGGACAAGGACTCAGGTTAAGTAACATACTGTGACCTTCTAAAATCGAATCAGTAAGGATTAAGAAGTTAAATTAAGTGGATTGATATATTAGTAGTAAGATCAGATAGTCCGGGAAAATTAGACCAATGAATAATGAAAACCTGAATCCCTGTCCAGACACAAGTAGCTTAAAAATCATATCTCAATTAAAGAACAATTAAGACTAGGAAAGGAGAGAGTTAAGAAATAGAGGCAGTTATTTCAGAAGTGGGGAAAGGAAAAGAATGCTTTAAACTCAAGACCCTAAGGAAACGATGACAGAAATTCAGGATGCGAGTATTAATTGGTGGTTTGTAAGGACTAATTCGGCTTTGGTCAAGTAGCATTTACATGATAAATAAGTGTAGTATATGTCCTTCCGACTGATGTGAAGACGAGCGCACCCAGTCGAACCTAGGACTCTATTATAAAGAAAGGGACTAGATAAAACCCTTAGAATTAGGCAAAATTTAGGGCTGCTAAATATAGCAAAATATCGACCGATCTAATTATGGAAATTATGTGTATATATACACCTGAAGTACTGTCAAATTGAAAGTTTTAGGGAAGATAAAAAGATGATTTAGGAACTGATATTTGTTGATGATGGCTATGCAAATTGATAGGCATAAGAGCACTCTTTTCGGTTTCCAGTTTAAAATCTAGCAACGCCAAAAGATAAAACAGGGATAAAATTTGTATAGGAACGAGGTTGGCAGTTTAAAGTTTAATGCAAAATACAATTTTGGTGGTTGCACCATTGAGATATGACTAACTAAAAGTAAATTTAGAGGAACTGAACGTAGGAAAATTATAAAAGTAAAGATGTACATGGTTGCTCAAGATTCGGGGTTTAGTTAAGAGGGATACTATTCTTAGTAAGAAACTAGGATTTGGTTTTGAAACCCCAGAAGGTACTATTGATTCATTTCTAAAAGTCCATATGGAATTTATTAAGAAAAAGGTAGTGCAAACCCATAGTATTTAAACAAATAAAAATCAAAAAAAGAGAGAAAAAACCAACAAAACTAAACAAAAATAAAAGTAAACAAGTAAACACCCTCAGCACAAGAAGAACGACTACGCACATGATCTAACACTACGAGCACGACTGGGCTAACTAGAAACGACGAAGGATGTTGAGTCACCTAGGACATCCCCCACACCACGAAACTTAGATCAGCTGATACCAAAAAAAAAAGGAGGAAGACAGGGTCTATGCGGGTACGACTTACTACATCAGGGATAGTCATTCAACATGGAAAATGTCCACCAGTCAATACGGTGCGACATGAGAGACCAAGCAAATACCTTAACCATATCAAACCGAACCTCTGATGGTCCGTGGATCATATAGTAATTCCCAACCAGTATTATACAGTAAGAAAATTGGATAATAACACAGAAATCCTATTAAACCTATCCTCCGGATAATCCATGGCTCCTAAAAGAAATTGCTGGTCTCGAGAACTTCAAAGGACAGACCCAGTATCCGGCATGGCTCTCTCCCGACTGAAGGAAGATACCATCACCGAACGTGGTCCCAGGCATCGGATTCAACCAGGGATGCTGTAAGAGATCAACATGAGCGCGGACATGCACGGCGCCAAACAAGAACTAAGTGCTCAAGTTTCTCGGTGGACGCGGCTAGTGGAAAAGCCGAGTGTTGTGAAGAAAGTGATAAGCTCTAATTAAAGTTTTAGATTTTTCTTTTTTTCAGAATGACAGTGTGGAAAAGAAACAGCATTGAAGAAAACAGAACTATGGAACAGTTTGAAAAAGAAGAAGAAGAGTAGATAAATTGTGTTTTATATATGTTTTCTTGTTTCAGGTTCGGAGTGACAAGCTAATCCATTTTCCAGATGTAATTTGAAAACCAGATAAATGTGGTTTGATAAAGTATGAAAACGTCTATGTCCCATATAGAGGAAGGGAACTGCGGTTAATTGTAAAGAGAAAATGGATTAACTTGAACACACTAATTTTTATGACTGTGTTAAAATTGTTCCTGTTAAAATTCCTGTTTATGAATACTATATTAGAAAGAGTTAAGTAGCCTTTAGGAACAGGAGATAGAGCAAATCTGTAGTATCAAATGTAAACAAAAGCCAGATCAACTAAAAAGCTTGTGCGTAGTCTAAGTACACAACTTCAGCGGCCCCAAAAAGGGCCTTAAAAGACCCTTTCTTGGGTTTGAGAAGGGGGGAATATGTTATGAATACATAGTCTTTTATATAGATTTTTTTATTGTTTTATAGATTATTTTAATTATTCAAGCAAAGTCTTTTGAAATAGAGTTTAGACATTCAAAGTCTGTTGAAATAGAGTTTAGACATGATATAGTTCAGAGCAAAGTTTTGCTTAAGCTAACTGTAAACATCCCTACATTTAGTTCATTGGAATGTTAGTGAGTACAGTTAGGGTAACTAGAGGTCAAATTGAGTATATAACACTTGAGAAGTGAGGGTCTCGTGTCTGTCTGATGTGTGTAAACCAGAGCTGTTGACGGGTAAGTCAGCTACCATTTTTCTTAACAATGTAGTCTGTACTTTTATGTTTTGAATCAAGTACAATTAACATTTTTGATACTATATTTTCAAAGGGGATATAACATTTTTAAACATGTAGATTAGGGCAGATTTATAACTTCCACAACTCCCACTCTCTCAAACCCCAGAAAGTACTGTAGTTTTTAATATAGGCTTAGATTAGTTATTTAGGGCTAGAATATTTAGGAATTCTAATTATTTATACCTTAGTAATAAAATAGTTTAAAATAAGACTTCTTTTGTTTATTTCAACACATGTATAACTGTACATCCTCATACTAACGCTCGGCTAGATAAACGCTACCAGATTTTCCAAGTCCCGAAGGTCCTTTAAGCCTAAGAAATCCAGTTGGGGTTATAATATTTATATTTTCATTTTATTTTTGATAATGTTTTAAACTTGAATAACTAACTAATCCACTGGCACTATCGAAATCTTAGGTTCATCGCCGCGCGGTCATAAGCTCTCCATACATCACTATCCTGAGCTAATATTTTCCAATCATCTCCTTTAAAATCAATTTCCTTCAAATATTGGTTAATGTTATTTCCCCACCTCATTCTTAGTCTACGAACTGGACATTTTCCCTCTGGGTTTCCAACAAGAATCTTCCATGCTCCTCTTTCATTCCGTATTCGTGCCATATGCCTTGCCCATCGCTGTCTACGAGACTTAACTGATCATTTTTATATATGTTTTCCTAAACTTGAATATGATAGAAACTTAAAAAAAGTATATATTATGGATTTGTCACTTTTCAGAAAACCAGAGCACGTCTTGAAAATGTAGCTTGTATATTAGAGAATCAATCCCTGATACAAGGAAGAATGCTTCTATAAATAGCAGTGGCGCAGTATGATTACTTGACAGATGCACCCAGTGTAAAATTCACTTCTTACGTCACAGAACTCTCATAAAGAGCTATGAGACACTCCCAAATAAAGTACGACGTATTCCGTTAACATTCAGTACATTTCAATTTGCATCGGTAACAAATGATGAGTTTCTGTATCCAAATACACATTATTAGATAATACTGAAAAAACTCAATTGCGCGAGAGACTTATTGTCATATTCACACGTGTTACTTTTAATAATAATAATAATAATAATAATAATAATAATAATAATAATAATAATAATAATAATAATAATAATAATCAACTTTTATAAGATTCATGATGTGTTCCGTTGAGGTATTATTCAAAATTAAAATATAAAATTATGGAATATTCACCTGAAAGGTCCGTCTCCTCAACTTAATTAATTAATTAACTGTAGTGCTTTCGGGACTTTTCCCATCATCGGCAGGATTCAAAATTGGTGTTTCATTGAAGATCTGGTAGAGGGGATTACATGTATTGGGTTCGTTTTCGCTTATTAGATTGTTGTTGTTGTGAGCTGCTTTCATTCAAATCTTGCAGCTCACAACAACAACAACAACAACAATATAATAAACGAAAACGAACCCAATACATGTAACCCCCTCTACCAGATCTTCAGTTTTGAATCCTGCCGATGATGGGACAAGTCCCGAAAGCGCTACAGTTAAATAATTAATTAACTTGAGGAGACGGACCTTTCAGCTGAATATTCCATAATTTTATATTTTAATTTTGAATAATAATAATAATAATAATAATAATAATAATAATAATAATAATAATAATAATAATAATAATATATTTATTTTACCTGGCAGAGTTAAGGCCTTAAGGCCTTGTGTACCACTAAACCAGGTAAAAAAAATACAAAAATTATTCCAACATCTAAATTACAATAAACATAAATATACATGGTACGTCTACAATATAATTATTATTTACAAAATATTTTGATTCAATCTAGAGTTAATGATTGAAATATAAAATGTACAAGATAGAAAAGTCAGATAAAAAATATATTAATGACATAGAATAAATTTAGTTGTAGAGAAAAATTAATTATTTAACAACGTGTATTTGTATAAGCTTGACTTAAAAGTGCCAAGTGTGCGGAAACTCCTGATATCTTGAGGAAGGAAATTGCAGGAGCGGGCAGAGGCTACTGCGAAAGAAGTAGAATAAGAGGAAGTGCTATGAAGAGGGATTGTTAGAAGACTGTTATCTTGTGACCTAGTGTCAATATTCTGGTAAGAAGATAACTTCTCAAATCTGGACGCCAGGTAACTAGGAGTGTAAGAATTCAGAAGCTTGAAAAGAAGTGAAAGAGAGCGCAATTTACGTCTGTCAGTAAGACAGAGCCAAGAGAGGTTATCGACGTGTTCGGAAATATGATCATAACGGCGGATATTGAAAATGAATCGAACGTAAGCATTATGAATACGTTGCAGTCTCTGCGACCAGTCATAGTTTAGATTATATATAATTTTCAGAGGTGGAAGACATCCAACAAATATAGGGATTATATGTGGTCAGCATTAAGGTCCCCAGCCGTTATAGTTTTTTGAAACCTGAATCTCTTACTTATTGCATATACACAAATCATGATGATGCTGGTCGGGCATAAATCCCATACTGGCCGAAATTCTATGATAAACTTTCTTCTACCGTGGGGATTCAAAGCAACGTAAGTCCTGTACCTCTACACCAAGGCATTATGCATTAAAGGGTTCGGGGATATAGACATAATAAATATCATTACATTTAGATATCACGTTAACTTATCTTTCTCTTGTGTAGATATTTTTAAGTGTTTTCGAAAATATATAACATTTGTACTATGGAAAATTTGAGAAAGAGAATTGTATAAAATACTTATTAAGAATCCAATTATTTTATATACTTACGTCTGTAATCATCAAAGGATTAGGATATAAGGGGGTGGTCAAAATGAAATAAACAAAAAAAAAGCATGAGCAACTGGTCAGAGATTTTTGCTTTTTAACGGTCTTGGCGTTCTGTAAAGATTCTTTATGAATGGTCATAAATTTATCACCAGATTCTCGTAGATATTTCTATCTAAATAATAAGTAGAGAGAGGAATTACAGTATAGGAAGACAATTATACCGAAGTATGAAATCATAATAATAAAATATGAAAATAATGACACACCATATTATGAAGCTAATATTTTATAAAATTACGGTATATATATATATATAACCTATATATATATATATATTTGCTGTCATTACCAAATGTCAAAGTTATAGTTATATATATATATATATATATATATATATATATATATGATATGAAAAGAAAAATGAATGCTTGAGTCGGGTTTTGAACCCGAGTCTCTAAACTCGGTACGTTTAGCGCTCTAACCAACTGAGCTACTCAAGAATTCCAACACAAACATACATATTTCTTATATATGTTTGTGTTGGAATTCTTGAGTAGCTCAGTTGGTTAGAGCGCTAAACGTACATAGGTTAGAGACTCGGGTTCAAATCCCGACTCAAGAATTCATTTTTCTTTTCATATCATATTTGCCTACATTGCCAGATGTCAAAAATATAGTTACAACATCTAAATGTATATATATATATACCTGGAAGAAGAAGAGGATGGACAAAATTGGTGTGGATTGATGTTGTTTTGAGAAGCATGAGGGTAAAAGGATTGGATGATGGGATTGAAATTACAGAGATATGTGGAATAGAATGACACTAGAATAATTGGGCGCAGGAAGATTTGAAACATTGTGAAACCTGGTAAACAAAGAAGATATATAGGCTATATGTAGACTTTATATAATTTATAGCCATACCTATCAACTATTAAATTAGATAAACAAATCATATTGTTGGCTCAAGATATCAGCATTTTCACTGTATTTCCGTTTTGACTTAGCTTTTCATTAATTATGACACATTAGAAAATTATGACTCCAGTGATGCATACCTTAACATGGTGGTGGGATTTATGTGTCATAGGGATTTACAGAGCTATGCCGGCGGTAGCATAGCTACTGGTAGGGCCTTCCATGCCGAATAGGCCTGTAAGGAAGGGCCAGATAAACCTCATCCACACCAAAACATCAGGCTAGTAACATAGTTGTAGGTGTAAAAATCCAATTACTCACAGCACCAGTTCTAAGCCTCGGATCAGGACAGATTATACTATAACGACCAACAAAGCAAATGATGCACGGTATAATCTACCTAGGGGCAGAAGACAACAAGGACGTCCCAAAAAGCGGTGGTATGACGACCTATGATGAGGCAACAAGAATTGAAGAAATAGCGGGTTTAAACCTGAAATGGAAGAATGAATTAGAAGAAGAAGAAGAAGAAAATATGTTCATAAATATAACTAACTAATGCACTGGACTAATTTGCTAGCCGTCGAGAAGAGCGGACGTGTTTTTGTTAGAGTGGTTGAAGTGTGCAGGGGACAAAGCATTATGGAAGAAGTTAGAAAGCTGATTGAAACATTGTCAACTGAAGTGAAAAGGGGGTTTGAAAAGTACAACGTGGGTGAAAAAATTCGTGATATTGAGACGAACATGCATCGGATGGAGGACAGATTGAAATGGCTGGAATCTAAATTAGACTATCTCGAAAACCAGAGTCGCCGTAATAATATTGTGATATATGGTGTGCATGAAGAAGACAGAGAAAGCTGGGAGGAAACTGAACATATAGTTAAAAGAGTAGTGGCGCAAATCGGGATTGATTTGGTGGACAGTGATATTGAAAGAGCGCACAGAGTAGGTCGTTGGAATAGTGGAAAGAGACCGATTGTATGCAAATTATCACACTACAAAATAAAATGTTGGATCCTTAGAGACAGTAAATATCTTAAAGGGACCGGTATCAATATTGCCGAAGACTTTAGTGAGAAGGTGCGCCGCGAAAGGGACTTTCTTAAGCGACACATGCTCGAGGCGAGGAGGCAGGGCTGCCATGCAATCATGCAATTTAATAAATTGATTATAAATGGACGAATCTGGAGCAGGGAAAAACTACAAAATATGGACAACTCTGAAAATGAATTTGAAGAGGTCATTGACAGCGAGTCCCCAAAACATACAGGGGACGCTTCAACAGCAGGTGGTCTCCTTACAGCAGAGGAGGGAGAAAATTCTACACGAGAGAAAGAGAGAGGGACCACTACCTTAATAACTCCCAGGAATCCAATAAACATACAGCAAAAAACGGCCGAACGCAAACAGCATACCCCACCTCTAAGAGGTGAACGACCGGCGGACACAAGAACTCCAACAAGAAAATCACTAAGACTTCTGAATCTACCCGCAGAAAAGGAACTATTGAGAGGGGGAAGTTCGAAAAATACAGGTAAGACTAATGACAAGGGAACACAATAGGGTTTGTTGACAGTCGGTTCATGGAATATCGAAGGGTTTAAAACAAAAAACTTTCAATGGACAGATGTGTAGAGTTTATTGAGACTTTTGATATATTAGCTCTAGGAGAAACATGGTTAAAAGCTAATGAATGCGTAAATCTATGTAATATGAAAGGTTATTTTAAGGGTAATCAAAAGAGAGGAAAGAGAGGTAGATATCCAGGCGGTGTTGCCATTTTATATAAAGCTAACTTAGACCCATATATTAAAAAGGTAAATATTACTTTAAAAGAGGCAATTTGTATATATTACCATACAGAAATAGCAGAAATGTGCCTGTTGTCTATTTACCGCCAACCACTAAATTCCAGGTATGCCAATCCAAATTTTTTCGTTGAATTGTCTGACTCGTTGGCAGAAATAAAAGATAGGTTTCCGGAAGCGGGAATAATAATTTTAGGGGACTTTAACTGTAGGATTGGGGAGGAAAATATCACTATAAAATCGGATGATAATGAAACACGAGGTGAGGGTAGGAGAACCAAAGATAAGATTTTAAATTCAGAAGGAAACCAATTGTTAGCTTTTTTGCGATGCATTTGAACTTGAAATTCTGAATGGGAAATATGGGGAAGATAAAAATGGAGAACTGACATTTATTAATAAAAATGGAAGTAGCGTAATCGATTATTCAATATGCACACAAGACATGATTCCAGTCCTAAGTAATTTCTGTATAGTTTCCAGAATCGAATCACACCACTTCCGAAACAAACTTATTTTAAATATGAAAGGTATTAGTGAGACAGTTAATGATGAGGTGGCAACAATATTGCGGCCAATTATCCGTTTCAGGTGGATCGAGGATCTGAGAGAAGAATTTATCAGGAGTTTGGAAACGCTAATACAGGATCTGCAATTAAATGATCTTAGCGGGGAGGAAATTATTAAAACTTTGACAGAATGTTTTCAAAAAGCAGGGGAAAAATTCAAGGTTAAATACCCAATGAACCAGAAGGACAAAGGGTGGTACAATAATGCATGTAGAAAGAAGAAGAAATTTGTCGAAAGTAGTCTTTTAAAGTTTAGAAAAGAAAGCACAGATGAAAGCAGAAAAAATTATGCGCAAGAGAGAAAGGAATATAAAGAATTATTGGCAGAAACAAAAATAGCATGGCAAAATAAGAAATCCGAAGAAATGAGAGTCGCGACTGAAAGTAGGAACATTGCGGACATATGGAAAGCGTTAAGGGAACTCAAAGTAAAGTCCATAAATCGGACAAGAATAAACGCCCGGGGAATGGAGAAGTTACTTTGATAGGGTGCTGGGAAATGAGAGGTTAAGATATAATCAAGGAAATATAGTTGAGATCCCTGACCCAATTCATATTCAATTACTGGATCAGGATATTTCGAAAAATGAAGTGGTTTCTTCCATTAAATGTTTAAAGCACCTGGAATTGATGGAATACCAGGGGAATTCTTGAAAAATATGATATCATCCAATAAATTATTAGACGTTTTGAAAACTGCGATCAACAAACTTTTTAATGGAGGAGATTATCCGGAAGCCTGGGCGACAGGTGTCATATAACCGCTATACAAAGGGAAAGGTGGGGCACAGATACCAGAAAGTTATAGGGGAATTTGTCTCTTGTCAGTGTTCGGAAAAATATATTGTAAAGTACTTTACGAACGAATCAGACAATGCGCTAAAGAGAACAATAGGCTCTCAAAATATCAGGCAGGTTTTAGAGAAGGGTACTCCACGGTGGACAACCTATTTGTTCTGAGAACATTAATTGATGACAATCTGAAAATGAAGGGGGGTAAATTATTTTGTGCATTCATTGATTTTAAGATGGCATTTGATACTGTGGACCGAAGCGCACTTTGGGAAAAATTAAATCGGAAAGGATTGTCTCATAAAATGATACATGCTTTAATGTCAATTTATAAATATGTTAAATTTCGTATAAAAGTAGACCAAGGGCACATTACAGAGAGCAGTGAATGAAACCAATCGGGGAGTGAGACAAGGTTGCATTTTATCACCAATGCTATTTAATCTATTCGTTGATGATATTGTAGACGTAATGCTAGAAGGAGAAATTGACGGCTCCGGAGATAGGAAATGTTAGAATCCCAGTCCTGTTGTATGCAGATGATTTAATTATCTGTTCCAAGACAATCAAGGGATTGAAAAGAGGTCTTGACCTACTGGAAATATACTGTAGGAATTGGGGATTGACTGTAAATGTTAGTAAGACAAAAACAATGACCTTTAAAAATGGGACGGTTTATGGTAGAGCAGAGGAATGGAAATACAGAGATCAAGTACTTCAAAACGTGAAACATTTTGAATATCTTGGTACGACGTTGAAAATGAACGGAAAGTGGAAAAAACATATTGATATAGCATTATTTAAAGGGAGGGGACAACTTAACAGTGTACTCGGTATTCTGGGTCGAGTGCCTGATATTCCAGTCAGCACATTAGAAAAAATGTATGGAGCGATGGTCAGGCCAGTAATTCACTATAGTAGTGAGATTTGGGGTTTCCAAAGAACGGAAATACTAAATAAGGTATATACGCATTTTCTAAAGTATATTACAGGACTTAGTAAGGCCGTTTCTAACTGTGGAATTTTATATGAATTCGGGTCATTCCAGGACGACATTAACTGTAAAATTCGTGTACTCAAATACTGGTTGCGAGTAATCCAAGGTGAACAAACAATGCTTAGAGCAATTTGTTACGACCACCAAATTAAAAACATAGATGTTAAATTTTGGGCAGACGAGGTTAGGGGAGAACTCCAAAAGATTGGGATGGGCTGGATATGGGAAAAAGGGACTGAAAATCGCAAGAAACGTGTGGAGAAAAATAAGGAGGAGGTACTTAGATGTAAACCAACAAGATACCTTCGCCGAATGTACAGGAAAACGCTCACTGTGTTTACAAAGAGACCTAAAACACGTCTGGGGAAAAGAATCGTATATACTCAACCTAGGATTTAAGGAGAGATCAGGGCTTGCTTGGTTTAGGCTAGGGGCATGGAAATTTCTAAAAATCAGCGACGATCACGATATGCGAATATGTCCAATGTGCGGGAACTTTGAAGATGAGATACATATATTAGGAAAATGTGATGATTTAGAATATTGGAAACGTCAGTTATTACCGAAAAGATTTCTAAATTCAAATCGGGAAAGATTGGCATGCTACGAGTTATTGGTAAATCCAGAAAATTGGATAAACCTCGGTAAATTTCTGGACAAAAAGGCGACAAATAAGGACAACACTCATTCATGAATAAATATATGTTATCAAAATGCAATACCATTAATTATTAACAATTATATATAAATTAATTAGTGTATAATGCTGTTGTGTTATTATTTAATTGAAATATTAATGTGTTTTCTTTATGTAATTGTAATGTTAATGTTTTTTTTAGTGTATAATGCTACTGTGTTATTACTTAATTGTAATATTATTGTGTTTTCTTTATGTAATTGTAATGTTATTATTGTGTTTTCTTTATGTGTAATAATGTTTTTAGTGTATAATGCTATTGTGTTATTATTTAATTGTAATATTATTGTGTTTTCTTTATGTAATTGTAATGTTAATGTTTTTAGTGTATAATGCTATTGTGTTATTATTTAATTGTAATATTATTATTGTGTTTTCTTTATGTAATTGTAATGTTATTGCTATTGTGTTATTACTTAATTGTAATATTATTGTGTTTTCTTTATGTAATTGTAATGTTAATGTTTTTAGTTTTCTTTATGTAATTGTAATGTTAATGTTTTTAGTGTATAATGCTATTGTGTTATTATTTAATTGTAATATTATTATTGTGTTTTCTTTATGTAATTGTAATGTTATTGCTATTGTGTTATTACTTAATTGTAATATTATTGTGTTTTCTTTATGTAATTGTAATGTTAATGTTTTTAGTGTATAATGCTATTGTGTTATTATTTAATTGTAATATTTTTATTGTATTTTCTTTATGTAATTGTAATGTTATTGCTGTTTTTGTTTATTTTTCTTTACACTAGTACCAATTATTACTTTATTGTAACGGACTGTCAACAGCACGTACGGCTTACTGCCCGTGCGACCCATATTTGTAAATAATATTGTAAATATCTTACTTTTTGTCTAATAAAGTCCTACTACTACTAACTAATGCACTGGCACTATCAAACCCATATGTTCATGGCCGCGCGGACATAATCACTCCATATATCCGTATTAATGTTTTCCAATCATTCCTGTATAATCCACTTCCCTCAATTCATGGCTAATGTTATTCTCCCACCTCATTCTTGGTCTACCAACTGGGCATTTTATCTCTGGTTTTTCTACAAGAAACTTCCATGCACGGTCTTTCATTTCCCATTCGTGCAACATGCCCTGCCCATCGCAGTCTAGAAGACTTAACTGTTATTATATCTGGCTTCCTATAAAGACCATGTAGTTCACTGTCATGAAGTCTTCTCCATTCACTTGTCTGTTCATATCTCTTTGGACCAAAATTTTTCCTAAGAAATTTATTCTCAAATACTCATAATCTCGTTTGCTCCCTTAAAGTAATAATAAATGTAAATGCCGGCACGACGTAGCATAGTTGTTTGAGGAAACACGCTATAAGCCGAAAGATCGTGGGTTCGAGTCCCGATGGGGTCACGAATTTAGCTGGACTAAACCTTCTGCCGACATCATAACACTGAGATAGACTCAAGTCCTAACGTAAATGAGTGCCAGGCGCATGTTCTGGAGGGAAAGATGACCGTCACGTTCTTCCGTTTTTCGATTATAGAAGTTATTCTTTCGTAAGTTATAGAATTAAATACATTATTTAAGGACCTACCTTCTTCCAGTAGAATAATTACACATAATATGTCTTTCTGTCGCCCTGGTACAGCTGCTCTGATTTGCTTTCGTAAAATGCTTGCCTATTTATCGTATTCAACTTAAATCCACTTCTTGATACGAAATTATGTGCGCCGATTTATACATTTCCTATATGTAATAAGATTTAGAGGACAACGACATATTTTAAATTGCATGTAATGATTGTATTGTAGGCATACTATGTAATTTATTTATGTTAATTGTAACTTAGTTAAATGTAAAAAAAAATACTAAATGAAAACAAAACGCATCCAAGACTGTCAACTCCATAAACAATAGCAATATGCCGACTATCTTGTTACATAATGAAAGAAATTTCATATGCCAACGTCATTAAAAACTTTGAATTTTATTTACATCTAAAAAGATCTTCTCCATAATGCATTCCCTAAAGCGTCTCAAGAACTTTCTTCCTGCAGCTCTTAAAAGAATTTTAATCCAAACCTTAATGATGGCGCACATAAGTGACGGATTGTCAGACAAACTGCAGCGTGTTCATAATATGTGTATCAGATTCATATTTAATGTCCGAAAATATGATCACATTTTTCCATTTCTCCATGAATTGTCTATTAATGATTCTTATAATGCTTGCCACAATTAATTCCTCGGGACACTATCGTATGCCTTTTCCAAATCTATGAACATCAATCTTATGTTTCTTGATTTTCATTACATTTTTCCAATAACAGCCTTGGTGTGAAATGTGATCTATGCAGGATCTTCCAGAAGTAAATCCATATTGTTCCTCAGTTTCAATGTATTGCTCTTCTATATGTTGTCTCAATTATTTTCATAAATACTTTCATTACAGGGTTCAATTGCACAAATTTCTCGATTGTTAGAGCTTTATTTTCTGTCTCTTTTTTTGTATATGGAAGTGATGTATGCCAGTTTCATCTGTTTTGGTATTTCTTCTCCATTTAAAATATTTTTTAAATAATTTTGTCAGCATTTTTATTAATTTTGGTCCTCGATATTTCAACATTTCCAAATGTATTCTTCCTTGTCCAGTTGCCTTCTTGTTTTTCCCAATGCTATGAAGTATTGTACATCCTCTTCTGTTAATTTCCAATATATTTCTGTATGTTGATAGCTTTATCATCTTCTATAAACTCTGGTCGATTTTCATTCAATCAGTTTTCTTAGTATTCTATCCATTATTTCATAGTGATTATTTGAATATTTGTTTTATTTTGCTCATTTTTCTCAAACCTTATAACATTTTTCATGCTGTAGCTGACTGTTTGAAACTTAATTGACATTTTACCTCAATACATAATCTTTCCCAGTATTATTTTTTTCCTTTCGTACTTCTTTAATAACTGCATTCTTCTGTTGAATATATATATATATATATATATTCTTTTTTCTTCATGTTTAACCATTTATGGCACGCTTTCCTTTTTTCTTCTATTAGTTCTATAATTGGAGAAGACCAGAATGGACTCAGAAAGGGTAGATCTTGTACAGATGGATTCTTCACCCTAAAACTACTATTAGAAAAGCACAAGGAATTCAATATAGAAACTCATATCGCCTTCGTTGACTTCATAAAGGCTTTTGACAAAGTAGAGAGAAATATATTATTACAAATTTTAGCTGATGATAACGTTCCACAACAATATATTACTAATATCTTCAACATCTCTAAAGATAATGAAATCTCTGTTAAACAAGATGGCAAATTATATTCTTGGGAAAAGGCAGGGATGTGGACTTTCACCGGTACTTTTCATTATATATATATATATATATATATATATATATATATATATATATGAATAAATTAATAAACGAATGGAGGAAAACACAACCATATATATATACCCATCAATAGGAACCTCAAACTCGATGCTATTCTTTTTGCAGATGATTTAGCTCTTCTGGCACTTTCCGAAAATGATTTGCAACGCTCAATTTATAATTTACAAAAAATAGTTGCCAAATTTAACATGGTAATATCAATTAACAAAACTAAAATTATGGCATTTCATGGGAAGGACCCCAAACAAACTAAAATCTGTCTCCAGAATAACATTTTAGCGAGATTTAATCAATTTAAATATCTTCGATATGATCTCTCTATCTCGGATGAAAACGATATCCCTGAAAAAATTACTAGTTATAATAAAAGTTTGGGAATTATTAATCAAGTTATGAAACCATCCCTTGTACAAAAAAACACCAGATTACGTTTATGTAACACTTTGGCTAGACCAGTGTTGACCTATGGTAGTGAAGCATGGACACTAAAAACACAACATGAAAGCAGAATAACGGTTTGTGAAATGAGATTCATGTGCAGAACAGCGGGTTACACCAGATGGGATCGGAAAAGGAACACCGATATCTTAAAAGAATTGAAGACTACGCCAATTTTGGAATATATTAAATAGTACCAACTAAATTGGAAACACCATCTAGAAAGAATGAGTTCAAATCGGATTCCCAAAGCTGTTTATAATTATATACCAAGAGGACGAAGATCACTGGGCCGTCCTATGAAACGCTGGAGGGAAAATTTTCTATAGGAACGTAACAGGCCTTAGCCTAATACTTGGAAGGAAGAAGAAGAAGAAGTTCTATAGTATCTTGGCTTATCCAATTATTTACTATTGTTATATATTGTACAATTTATGATGATGATGATGATGATAATAATAATAATAAATATTATTATTATTGAGGTGGGAGAACAACATTAACTATGATTTGAGGGAAGTACATTATACAGGGAATGATTGGAAAGCATTACCTCAGGATAGGGATGTATGGAGAGCTTATGTCCGCGCGGCCATGAACCTACGGGTTCGATAGTGCCAGTGAGTGAGTAAGTAAGTGAGTAAGTAAGTAAGTAAGTAAGTAAGTAAGTAAGTAAGTAAGTAAGTAAGTAAGTTAAGTAAGTAAGTAAGTAAGTAAGTAAGTAAGTAAGTAAGTAAGTAAGTAAGTATTATTATTATTATTATTATTATTATTATTATTATTATTATTATTATTATTAACTTAGCTGAAGAACAGTTGTAAATTTTATCTTATATGGTTGAAAGGTAGACATGGCCTTAAGGCCTTAACTCTGCCAGGAAAATAAAGCTATTATATTATTATTATTATTATTATTATTAAAACAATATATATATAGCCTATATATATATATATATATATATATATATATAAAACAAATCAAAAATAACCTGCAAATTATAACGGACACCCTAAGGTTAGTTCACTATAGTCGGTGCCTTGGTCTCATTTATGCCACACAATATATTATATTGGATAATAGTATCTATAGGTAGAGCTGCAGGAGTTCAGAATTCCTAAAAAGTTAGACTTATACGAATGTGTATAAATGGCACAAAGAGTAGGGTGCGTGTAGGCAAACAGTTTTCGGACACTTTTGAAATCCAGAATGGGTTGAAGCAAGGAGGTGCACTATCTCCTCTAGTATTTAATTTTGTACTAGAGCATGCTATCAAATCTTTAGAGGATGAGGAAGGCCTACAACTCAATGGTATTAATAAGCTGTTAGTTTATGCTGATGATGTAGTACTACTGGCCGATAGCGAGGAGATACTAAAGGCCAACACGCACACACTATTGAGTAACACTTAGAAATTACGACTGGAAGTAAATATCAATAAAACTAAATATATGGTCACACGTAGAAATACATTATATGATGGAAAAGGACAGCTAATGACAAATGAGGGAAATTTTGAGGAAGTGGCTGAATTCAAATACCTAGGAACAATAATCACAAATAGGAATGAGATGCACAAAGAAATTAAACATAGCCTCAATTCTGTAAATGCGTGCTATTATGCATTGCAGAGACTCTTGATGTCCCAACTCCTTTCAAAAAACGTTAAACTGAAAATATATAAAATTATTATTCTACCAGTTATATTATATGGGTGCGAAACGTGGACTCTTACTTTAAGGGAGGAAATGAGATTACAGGTATTTGAGAATAAAGTACTTAGGAAAATTTTTGGACCAAAGAGAGATGAACAGACAGGTGAATGGAGAAGACTATATTATAACAATGAACTACATGGTCTTTACAGGAAGCCAGATATAATAAGAACAGTTAAGTCCCGTACATTGCGATGGGCAGGACATGTTGCATGTATGGGGAATGAAAGACTTGCATGGAAGCTTCTTGTAGGAAAGCCAGAAGGAAAACGCCCAGTTGGTAGACCAAGAATGAGGTGGGAGAATAATTAACTATGATTTGAGGCAAGTAGAGTATACAGGGAATGATTGGAAAGCATTATCTCAGGATAGGGCTGTATGGAGAGTTTATGTCCGCGCGGCCATGAACCTACGGGTTCGATAGTGCCAGTGAGTAAGTATGTGAGTAAGTAAGTAAGTAAGTAAGTAAGTAAGTAAGTAAGTAAGTAAGTAATTAAGTAATTAAGTAATTAATTCAGTATAGGTAGAGCTGCTGGATTATCAACATCAAGAAGACGAAAATCAATAGAACTTGAATTTGATAAATTATATATGAATAAAATTCTATTTTTTGGAAGATAGAATTAAATTAGACAGAAAACAATCAGTCTTAGTTACGAAGAAATTCCAATTGGGATTTCCGGATTAATCCATTAAATCAATACATCTGCATTACATAACTAAGCCTCTGGCGCTTTTCGACAAATCGTGTATCACCTTCTCCCTTCTCTTCGTCATATCCATCAAACAACACTTTTACTCTAAACAAACGTTTAAACACAGAATCATGCTACACTCTTCTGTGTATAAAATACATCACCTACGTAACGTGGTCTATTGAAGTTATGCGTAAATTGAAAATATAATATTAACGCCACATGTCAATGCAGTGAAGAACCCGAAGCGCAAATAATGCAATAATTCGCATTAGAACACATACACGTTACAGAAATAAGCGACATTGCGAAATGCTGCGCAAGAGACAATTTAGGTTATACTAGGGCATTCGATAAGTAATGGCAACACTGGTGTAAATCATAGATCCTAGCGGTGACCATTGTAATCTTGTAGAATGTTGTTGAGTAGTCTTTGTTGTATAAATATGTAATATTGAAAGTCTCGAAATATCAATATTTTGTGAATACGTTCACTTGTTTATCACATTTAGTAAGTAATACAGCCCTAAAAAGATGTCAGTAGAATTTGTTTAGAAGGTGGAATTGGAAAGTACTTTAACATCCACCAATTTCACCCAACAGGAGACCTTGTTATATAACTTATTCTCACAGATGAAAAAACCTCTACAAAACATTCGATTTTAATTAAGAGTTGATATCCAGAAAACTTAGATCGATTAGTGAAATTGATATCCAGAAATGGTGCTGCAATGAGTGTTCCATCTTCCAACGATTTGGCAACGTATAGTTGACTTAACAGGAGACTATAATTGAAATTCACAATGTGAAAAGTAACTTAATGCATTTTTTGTGATCAATACTAATAAAATTCATTGTTAAAACTGTTGAGGTTGAGAGTCATAAAATAAAGTAAGTTAAAATATACCTTCTTAGGTAAGATCCGTCGCCCTCAACTTATAAAATATGTAATCTTTATGCCTGTAGCCCTTTCAGAACATCTGTTCCATCTTCAGCATGTCCCTCTTCGCTACAACATCCAGTATGATGGTTGATACTGCTGGTCCTAATGTGGTGTTGTCGTGACACATTAGGAACAGCAGCATCAACCACCATACTGGATATTGTAGCGAAGAGTGACATGCTGAAGATGGAACGGATGTTCTGAAAGGCCTACAGGCATAAAGATTACATATTTTATAAGTTGAGGACGACGGATGTTACCTAAGAAGGTATATTTTAACTTATTTTATTTTTTGTGATGTTATATGTGATGTCATTACTTATCGAATAGCGTAATTACTAGTATCCTGAATGGACAAACCTACTACAGGAAATGGCTAAACACATAATTTTCAATCATAAATACGTTTCCTCGTGAGTTGTGTATATTGACTAATTGACCAGTTAAATTGAATGTGTATTATTGATTAACTTGCCGTTCTACAATTCATTTCAAGTATACAATTTCCGTTACTCCATAATTAAAAAAAATAAATAAACATCCGACATTGGAAACCTGTGTCGAGAGTTAAAAATAATTTTCTGTTCACTTTGGATCCATCGATTTGCAATTTTGCAACTCTGATTGTTTTTGTTTGTGCCATTGTCCACACTGAATTACAAGTATCGGATGGCGAGAAATCCGATCTACAAATTAGTTCTACAGTTAACAGTGAGTGTCTCTTTCATTCTTGTTTACGCACGTAAACAGGCCGATGCAGCCTGCGTAAATGTCAAATAGAGTACGGCTATCCGTGTAGGCCTAGTCATTTACAAGGATTCAGAACTGCTACATTTTTTTTCCTTTTCTTTATCTCAATTTATCTCGTTTTGTATTTTTTAAAATTTATCCAAAGTAATCTCTGTCTTTCTAGATTTTATTAAGAACATTCCTTTTTACACGCTTTATATTAGCTTGACCTGTAACTATCTATCTATGTAACGGAATCTTTCAACGCGATTTTCACCCACTTAAAATCATTGGATCGACTTGAAAGTTTGTATACTTGTAGAGGACCCGTGACAATACAATAATTTCATATTTATTTTCTAAAATCCTGACCATAATCAACAGAAAATCAAAAAAAGTGTTTTTGTATCAATGTAACGGAATCTTTCAACGCGATTTTCACCCACTTAGAAACATTGGATCGACTTGAAACTTTGTATACTTGTAGAGGACCCGTGACAATACAATAATTTCATATTTATTTTCTAAAATCCTGACCATAATCATCAGAAAATCAAAAAAAAGTGTTTTTGTATCAATGTAACGGAATCTTTCAACGCGATTTTCACCCACTTAGAAACATTGGATCGACTTGAAACTTTGTATACTTGTAGAGGACCCGTGACAATACAATAATTTCATATTTATTTTAACTTCAATCGAATGCTTATTTACAGAAGTAGCTTTCACTACGTTTAACATTATATAAATACTATTGTCTAATCTATGAAAGGAACATTGAAGTTTTCCACAATTACTTGGTTTTATAACACTAATGAACATGTTCTATACCCACAAAGTTTTCTGATTCTAATGTATTTCTATGGGCTAGAACAAACAAAATTAGTAATGAAAGTGGGGATATGATTGCAGACTTTAGGTATTATAATAAATAGATGGAAAAGTTACTTTAATCAGCTATTGAATGTTTATGTTAAGGCACGCTTTAACAATGTTGTAAGTCGCGCTAATGAGATAATTAATTCAATAATTAAATTAAAATTGCAAAATGGTTTAAAAAAATATTCACCTAGAATAAAAGGGTAGTAAATATTTAACATTAAAATTATAATAAGTAATGCCACGAGTGATTTCCAACATATCTAGAGGATTTGGAAATCAAGAGTTGCATTTGTTAGAACTAATAAAATTAAGCTGTTTACTTAAAAGTCATTATTTAATTTCTAAAACATTAATATACTTAATGTAAACGGCGATGTTTGAAAACAAAAAATGTGAGATTATGTATATTCACTGCAACTTCATCATATTATTTATTGCCAAATAGGATCGCAATATTGTAATAATGTACCCTAGTGGAGAAATAATGAAGCATATAAAACTGTATATTATAAACAACATTATAGCTTATTAATTTATTTTTTAGTAAACAACTAAGTGAAATCAATGAATCTGTTGCTTATTTGCTATACTCAATGCATTTCTTGGAGAAAAATAATACGCTGAGCCGTTCAGAATATTAAAAATAACAAAAGCAGGAGCTGATAAAGATACATCGATAAAGAGCGAGGTGAAACAAGACTGTTATTGGTTGTAAAACAAAATTCATTGAAATGTGATTGGTCATGAATTAAATAGTGCAAGTTTTTATGTTGCTATATGAAACATGAATGTGAATTTATTCAGATTAATTAAATAATTATAGATTATTTTGTGTTGGAATAATATAATTTACATTTAATACTGGACTCACAGTATGAAGGAGGGTAGAGTTCAAAACATGCTATTAAAGACGACTCAAGGTTTGTAAAACTCTTATTAGAGTGAAAGTCCAGATGAAAATCATGTAATTATATAGACTTACAAAAATGACGATGGAGTGTCTAGGAACGTGGAATGGAGTACGAGAGATGGGAGTCATGACAGTAGTGTGGGCAAGGTTCATATCTTATTATGTCCAAAATAATTTCCAAAAAAAATTCTAAAGTCGTCTTATTCTTAATCCAACCTAGTCTAGTCTTAGGCCTATAGGTCTGTTACGATTTCACTGATAAATTCTACATCCGGCGTTTGTTTTGGACGGCCCAGAGATCTCTTCCCCGTTGGGAAATAACGAAGCATGGCTTTGGGAACTCTAATTGAACTCATTGGTCGCAAATGCTTCATCCAGTTGTTCTGATATTTATGTATGTAGCCTATTTAATGACTGGTTCTAAACGTAGTTCCTTCAAGACTTCACCACTGCTTTTGTGATCCCATTTGATATATCCTGCTGTATGTCTTATGAATCTCATTTCACTATAAGTTATCCTGCCCTCTTCTCCTTTCCTCAAAGCCCATAGCAAAGTGCAGGTCTCGCTGAGATTTTTTTTAACCGTATTCTGGTATCTCTCTGGACTAGCCAAGGTTTCATTACTAAATTTATTATTAAAATTAATAATTTTATTTTATATATCTACTTCATCCAAATATGTTTATGTATATCCAAGATAGGTAAATTAATTTACTTTTGTTCAGAATTTTTGAATCTATACAATTTTTGCTATATACAGGGTATTTTCCTTGAAAAGCCATTACTTTTGTTTCCTCTGTATTGATTTTTATGTTATACTTGATGGCTATTTTGTTAAAATTATATACTGAATATTGTAATTCTTCTTCTGAGGGTGACACTAATGCTACATCATCTGCAAAAATTAATGTATCTAATTTCATATTTGTATTCAATGTATATGTTCAAGAAGTTGTTCTCCCCATTCTCTAACTATCTAAAATTAACTAAATTTTCTACAGTATAACAATTATTTCGAAAAGCAAAGCTCTGTCCGTATCATTTTACTTAGAAATAATGTTTATTATTTATATACGCATAATAAAATATAATTTTTTGTGATATTTGACTATATGAACTTAATACTGGTTATACTAACATGTTTCGATTTTTCAAATGATATTTGTAATAACACCCTATTATTACGGTTCTCTCTTTCTCGAATGTATTTTCAAAAGTTACCTTTGTCGATTTTTCGAACTATTTTATTTAAGAGCAATAAATTCTGTCAATAGTAGTTATGTTTATTCTTATTTAACTTTCTTTATTTCACTCACTAACTTCTTCATTTGTGTACATTAAAATAAGAATTATTTACGTTATATAAGAAATGCTAATAAGCATGGCTATTACAGAAGCGAGGAAAATGTTTAAAAACCAAGCGACAGCGAGGTTTTTAATTTCCGAGATTCTGTAAAACACTTCACAAACGTGCGTTGTACATTATTTTTGCACGATTGTGTTTTAAAAACAATAAATAATAGTAAAATAATAACATCTTTGTTGGAAATATTTGCGTTCATTATAAACAACTGACTAACGTTAACAGTGTGGGCAATGTTTATTAGTTGAAATTAAAGGAGGCCGTGACACCAATCTAGCCATAAAATGGAGGCAAGTAGGTATTTATTGTTTTATATTGTTTCAAATAAAATTCAGTTCATTTAAAATGCAGTGATTTGTTTCGTATAATGTATATTAACACTACCTTTTGGATTTTTTTGTATATACATTGTATGTAGTATACATACAGGTTAGTGGTTTTGCTTCCACATATGGTCTGTAATATTAATATTATAATATAGTTATTTTATTACAGTAGGCCTATAGTTATTTAGGTAGGCAACCACGAAATTTAGGAAGTTGAACTTTGATTCATGGTCGCCATTGCTGTAAGTACGACAGAACGCATTATCGCGCAAAAAATAAATTTATACATACTCAATTTTATTATTATAACTGGCACATCATAACCACATATCATATATTATCGGGGCAGCATAATTCCGCCTTCAAGGCACCCCAACCTCATACGTGGGTTATAAGGCCTTTGTTCGTGCTTAATACATTAGGTCGATACTTATTCCTTTATTTTTGGTTAAGTTATCCAATAAGTTTGGTAACGATTAATATTTTATTTTAGGAAGTCATATTTTGAGGTTATTTTAATTAAATTAGTTTTAGTCTGTTCATCTTACCTCAATATTGATGTTGATTTATTCTTGAACATGTTTCGATTATGTCATATTCATCATCAGCATCTTGCCCAGAGTGGTTGGATTTATGTTGTATACCCTGGATGTTGATGTCATCTCCATCCTGTGGTTGGCTAAAAAACCTCCAAATAAATCAGCATTAAGATAAATAAATATAAATAAATAAATAAAGCCTGATATGTCCCTTTAGGGCAAAGGCCTCCCTGTACAGTGGTTAAGCTCTATTTGAAGTGTCACCCGGTGAGCTACTCCGTGGTGAGAAGTTGACTTGGATGTAGCACTTGGTTTGTATACACTGTCTGTTCTGTGATTAGTTAATACACAGTTAACTGTCCATCATTCTCCAGCTTTTCCTGCATCTGGCGACTCTGGACCATTGCGCCCCTGCTCGTTCTTTGAAGATGTCAGCCCATCGTCGTCTTGGTCTTCCGCGCTGTCTCTTGCCAGTGTACGGGTCCCACATGGTTGCTTTTATTGTCCACCTGTCGTCCTGTATTCTTGCGACGTGGCCTCCCCACTTCCATTTTTTCCTGATGGCTTGTTGTGCGGGATCAGTTGTTGAGGATGTCGCTTGAAGTGTTGTATTCGAGATTCTGTCCTTCAGAGTTATGCCTAAGATTTTCCTCTCCATTTTCCTTTGGCATACTTGGAGTGTGTACTTCAGTTTGGCAGTAAGATTCCAAGTTTGGCAGCCATATAACAGTGTTGGAAGAACACAGGTTTGTAGTGTTTCCATTTTGAGTTTCCGGTTGAGTGACTTGTCCAGCAGTATAAATTTCAGTGACCAGAACGCCTTCCAGGCGAGAGCTATTCTTCTGCTTATTTTCTTCTCTACTTTCTGATGGAAGGAGAGTAGTTGTCCTAAGTAGTAGTAGTAGGACTTTATTAGACAAAAAGTAAGATATTTACAATATTATTTACAAATATGGGTCGCACGGGCAGTAAGCCGTACGTGCTGTTGACAGTCCGTTACAATTAAGTAATAATTGGTACTAGTGTAAAGAAAAATAAACAAAAACAGCAATAACATTACAATTACATAAAGAAAACACAATAAAAATATTACCATTAAATAATAACACAATAGCATTATAAGTATATGTACTCGCTTAAATTTAAGATGAACAGACTAAAAATAATTTAATTGATAACGATTTTCTGACAACTTAATAGGCCTATATCATCTTTTTTCGACATGAAAATTCCATTTTACCTTTTCTATCGTCTGAAATCTATTATAGAATATTGTTTTCAACATCCTATATTTCAACAATGAAACGCTTTTAGTCTGCCCCCATTCGCTGCGATTCATTTGAAGTTCAAAGCTAATGACTCTAATGACGTGTAGAGCTTCGATATTTGAGAATTGAGTTAATTGTACACGTTGTTAGCTGTCATAAAGTCGATGATCAATACAATCCGGTAAACGAAACCAGACAAAGCAGAGAGCAAAATTCCCTCCATAAAATAATAATTTCCAATGTAATGAAATGTAACAGGAAATTATATGCTTCACTTAATATTCCATTAAATTATATTTGCGAGAATAAATTTATTAAAATCAGCATAAACAATGTCATTAATTATACTTGTTATCTATGGTTATGATATTATTTGATTGTGCACCACCTAGGTACAACAGCTTGCAAATGAGTTTTCATTAAACTAGTTTCACCTAACATATAATTTTCGCTTAACATATGGTAAACATGCTAATATTTTGTAATTGTTCAACATACTGTATAATTATGTCAACTCTATTTTACTCCATTCTCCAATAAATTCTCCTTATATTTGCTTATAACAGATGAGAAATATTTTTCGTAATTTATTGAGTACAAACAATTTCTTTCATTACATTATTGTTATTATTATTGTTGTTATTGTTGTTATTATTGTTATCATTATCATCATCATTCGCATTATTGTCATTATTACCATTATCATTATTATTATTATTATTATTATTATTATTATTATTATTATTATTATCAACAAAACAAGCGATAAATGCTTTAAACTCTGTTTGGTGGAGCAAGAATAATACAAAAAATAGAAAATTACAAATATATCAAACCATAATTCAGAGCATTTTAACATAAGGTGCTGAAGTTTGGCAAATCCCTACCAGGGAAATGAAAAGAAGTTTAAGTATAGAAATGGATATTTTAAGAAGATCAGCTGGAAAATCTAGAATGGATAGAATATTAAATAAAGAAATAAGGGAAATTATGGGTGTGCAAGAGGAGCCGGACATCAGAGACATTATAGAAAAGAAAAGATTACAATGGTATGGCCATGTCAAAAGAATTCCAGAGCAAAGATTGCCTAAAATTGTTATGGAATGGATTCCAATTGAAAGAAGGAAGAGAGGTAGACTGAAGAAGACTTGGATAGAAGGGGTACAAGCGGCTATGAATATCAGAGGATTGGAGGAAGATCAATGGATAGACAGAGAGGAATGGCGTTTGGTTACCGGAAGACGGCGGCAGCTGCCATGATACCGGATGATGATGATGAAGATGATTATTGAAGCAGCAGAAAAGTAGTAATAGTACTATAATAGCAGTTTAAAATAATAAAAATCAGTAATAATATTAATAGTAATAATAAAAAATAATTGAGTATAAACAATTTGTTTCATTAATATATTATTATTTTATAGTATTATTATATAATTATATTATATAATAATAATAATAATAATAATAATTATTATTATTATTATTATTATTATTATTATTATTAGCGGCAACAGGAAAGTAGTAGCAGTATAATAGTAATATACTAAGTAAGTAGAAATAGGCTACAAAGAAGGAGAGAAGACTGGAATAAAGTGTAAATTTAATGTCAATTAAAGCAATCAAGAATGGAGGAGGATTATAGAAAGGGAAAGAAACATTCTAAAAGAAGGTGGAATGAATTTAATGTGCGTCCAACCGATGGGATGAAATGGGAAGTTTGGGAACTAAGTTCTTACATCTACTATACACAATACATTATGTGCACACCAGAATCATGACAACATGCAACGTCTTCCTCCGCAATCCGTCTCATTGTTTGGACGCTCAGTAATAGAATTTAATAATAATAATAATAATAATAATAATAATAATAATAATAATAATAATAATAATAATAATAATAATAATAAAATGTCCACCGCTGTGGTCTCGAGGTAGCGTGCTGCCTTGTCACGCAGCGGGCCCGGGTTCGATCCCCGGTCGGGGCAGTTTTTTCTGGGTAAAGTTTTATCGGGGTTTTTCCTCACCTGTAAGACAAATGTCAGGAAAACTTTAAGGCCCAAACGGTCCCCGAAATCATATGGCCATCATCATCATCATCCTTATCATTATCATTATAATCATCTTCGTCATCCTTCACGGTGTGGAAAGCAACGGGAAGCTACCACACACTACAATTCCCTAGTAAAGCTGCAAGCATAGCATGAAAATGCTATGATTGCAGTGAAGGGCCTGCCTTCGGGCAGAATTATTATGGATGGAATAATAATAATAATAATAATAATAATAATAATAATAATAATAATAATAATAATAATAATAGAATAAAGTTCTTAGGAAAATTTTTGGACCAAAGAGATATGAACAGACAGGTGAATGGAGAATACTACATAACAATGAACTACATGGTCTTTATAGGAAGCCAGATATAATAAGGACAGTTCAGTCTCGTAGACTGCGATGGGCAGGACATGTTGCGCGTATGGGGAATGAAAGACGTGCATGGAAACTTCTTGTAGGAAAGCCAGAAGGAAAACGCCCAGTTGGTAGACCAAGAATGAGGTGGGAGAACAACATTAACTATGATTTGAGGGAAGTAAATTATACAGAGAATGATTGGAAAGCATTAGCTCAGGATAGGGATTTATGGAGAGTTTATGTCCGCGCGGCCATGAACCTACGGGTTCGATAGTGCCAGTGAGTAAGTAAGTAAGTAAGTAATAATGATAATAATAATAATAATAATAATAATAATAACAACATTACTGATAATGCGCACAAGTTGTTCAATTAACATTAGATGCCATTTAGTTTATACAGGTACACCAGTTCGAGTTTTGATTGACAGTTTATGCAGACGTTTATAATTAATATTGACAGGAGTGATTTCCAATTTATCTAGAGAATTTGGAAGTCAAGAGTGGAATTTGTTAGGGCTATTTAACGAATAAAATTAAGTTGTTTATTCACAAATCATTATTTACCTATAGTTATTTTAAAATATTTATATTTATATATATATATTTAATGCAAACTGCGATGTTTGAAAACAAATGAGAAATGTTTGGTTATGTTTCATTTGTTCATCACTTGGAACTTCATCATATTATTTATTTCAAAATAGGATCGTTATATCATAAGAATACACCCTAGTGGAGAATAATGAAACTCATGAAACTATATATTATAATCTGCTACGGTTCTCAGTGGTAGACAAGAGATCTCAGGGTTGTCAACTTTTTTTATAAGCAAAAGAACAACGTACATATTTTTTACTCAATTTTACGAATCCAAAACTATTTATTTACGAAGAGATACACCTTTGTTAATACAATTATAGAGTTTTATCTAAGAGTGGAGTCGATGAAGTTATTCGAGATCCACGTGCTTGAATCAAATATTTTCAAAGTCCAAATGTTTTAACGGACTAAATCTTTATAAAGTCAAAGATAACTTTAAATTTAACAAGTTCTCGGACGAATATAAATTTTAACTGAATCAGAGATCGCGGTCTGTAGATCTACAATGTTTTAACACTGAACGTAGAGTGACCGAGAGTGAGTGAGTTTTGATATATGTTCTCGCTTAAAAAGACGATAGCTCCTCCCATTTATTTCGATTCCACTCGGTACAATTTCAATATACATTTGTTATAATAAATCTTATTCGCTAGTCATGTGTTTCCTTAGAAAGGGGGGGGGTTTACGCCCTTGGAGTTCCTGAAATGTAAATCTGTCAACACCGCTCTGTATACCTTTATAATTTACACGTGTGGTTCTTTTACGTTTAAATGTTACCCTTATTTCTTGGAATAGCTCGTTAATACCGTTAATTACAGTTTCTAAGAACTGGGTTAATTGCTTTTTGATATTGTCAATAGATAACTGTTTTCAGTTTATTTCAATTTTGTAAACTGTCATATCAAGAGACTTATCTTTTCTAAAGGCGGGATCAATGTCTCTTGTTACCTGCATTAGGTCAGGTAGCATTTTAAAAATACTTCTTTATTCTAGATATGTAGTGGAATTTTACCTGGATATATTTCTACTTTTCCACATACGTCTTTTATAGCGATATTAATAATATATTATATTTTGATTATTTCTTGATTAATTTGATTTTAATAAAATGTTTGATATGATTTCCCTAATCCTTGTAATTTTCTGATACTAATGATACATTGTAAGACATGTTTATCTTATGTATACTTTTATTATATTTTCGGAACATTTTAGTTTTAGGTTTATTTATATTAGAGTTTTATTTTAGTTTATATATATCCTAACACATTTTTGCTACAAATCAACATTATACGTTATTAATTTATATTTTTAGTAAACAGCTCAGTAAAATCAAGGAATATGTTCATTATTCGCTATATTCAGTGCATTTGTTGGAGAAAAATAACGCTCTAAGCTGTTCAAGAAAAAATAAAGCTGATATAGAGAAATGGATAAAGAGCTGGTGAAACACGACTGCCATTGGCTGTAAAACAAAATTCATTGAAATGTGAATGGTCATTGACTACAATTTTGTGGCATGAGTTAAATAATCACTGACATCTAGCGATTTGTACAGATTAAGATACTGTACTGATTACGTACAGAAGAATTAGAAAACATAATTGTACGTAAATTTATATACAAATTTAAACTTAAATGAAAATGGATGAAATGAATATAATTAAAAATGGAAACCATCTATTAAATTAGTGCAATTATTCTTTAAATAGACGGAATAAATGTCTAAGGTATGAAGGGGATTTACTGTTGGTAGATAGGTGATGATGGATGTTGGGCGCTAGGAGTACCGAAAGGATATCTCCATGTATGAGATCTTAGGTTGCTCAGGTTGGTAATCGGTAGAGTTGAGGTTCTTTCTCTAGGGATAAGCAAGGAGCTGGCCGGCGCAAGACTACGCGAGATGAAGTTTAATAAAGATATCTTATTAATTGATGGACACTATACATATGTAAGATTGTTGTCACATTTGATGTCGGACAAGGTATTGACCGCAGTAGAAACGCATTTAGAATCCAGATGGAATCTCTACTGATCTAACACGGATGAATAAATGATAAGTGAAGTTATGTTTGTATTTTGTTAAATTAAGGCCATGTCGGTGAGACTGTCCCGACTCCCGTCTCGGTGAGTTCCGCCGGACTCAGGACTCCGAACGCTGAACTCAGAATGCAGAACTGAACTTAACATAATTGTTGTTGGGTATAAGGTAAACTTCGTTACCCTCTCTCTGTCATCATGTCGTCATGAGGTCATTACCTTGTCGCGATACAACACTTCATTATATTGGTTGACAACGATTCCTTAGTACCAAAGAAGGAATCGCCGTCTTTCCATTGGATAAGGATCCACCATGTTCCCTGTATGGACGCTCCTTTGGGTTAGTGGCCTTTTCCCGCCTGTTTGCTAGGCTTCGCGTCCTCGCGGTTTGTCGAGTTCGTTATAATGGGTTGTTTACTCGATGCTGTAGTTCCCAAGCCATAAATCATTCTTTGTTAATGACCTGTCAGCCAAACTCGGTTTAAGATCTTGGATTACTGGTCCACAAAGAAATGTCCAGTAATCCTCTAGTACAATAAGTTTTCTTAAATTTTAACTCCTTTGTAGCCGCGTCAAGAGCCTCTCGCTTAACAAAAGTGGTACCATGTATTTGTTAAAGGGTTTCCTTAATTATTAACTGATAGTTTATTCCTAATTCTATCAACTTCGTTTGATTCAATTTATTATTATTAGATGATATAAAAATCAAAATGCTGGTGTTCTCACGGTTTGATTTCATATAAGTTTCATATATCTCTGACGATTATTTCGTCCAATAAACGTTTAACATGATATATAATGTAATAATAGTCCTAATTAATTAATTATTTTAATCTAGGAGTCGGAGTGAAAGATTTTGCTTCAAAGGAGAGAAGAGAGTAAAACATTCTACTGATGTTTCTGGCTGAAGAATGTGACTTTTCTCATTAACAGCATTTAATTAAAAATAACTTTAGAAATACCGACCAATTCGGCATACTATCTCTTTTCTAAATACTGAATCCATTGTTAAGAATATACAGGGTGCTCTAAACTTCCCTTGCAAACGTCTAGGACTTGTAGAGGGGACTGATTTGATAATATTGAGAATTCGGAGATCATGTCCGGAAACTTACCGTTTCCGTGCTACAGCCGTTTGAAAACAAGCATTGCCTGGAAGTATGTCACGTGTCTCAACAAGTAATAGCTTCGCGATTCGTCTAAATCGAAACATTTCCTATCGAGTATTCCAAGACTTGATGTTTTTAAAAAAAATGTCAAAACTTTTCGAAATTTTGAAAACTGCAAAAAAATTATTGTGGAAGGTGTATTCGAGATTATAAATGCAATTCGTGATTCAGTTTCCATTTGTTTCTTTGGTTATTAATTAGTTGAATTGTAAAATAAGTGATATACTGTGCCACGCCTCCTAATAAATTACTTGTAAAAGTGGTCGCGATGAAAGTATGTTTTCAAACGGCTGTAGCACGGAAACGGTAAGTTTCCGGACATGGTTTCCAATTCTATATATTATCAACTCAGTCCCCTCTATAAGTCCTAGAAGTTTGTAAGGGAATTATAGGTCACTCTGTATTGTTAACGTCTAACTTTTACGTTATAAATAAGTTATAAATGTATGTTATTTGCTTGTGGGGAAGAGAAAATGCAATGAGCTAACTATTGAATCAAAACAATACAAGAAGGCAAGCAAGTGAGGAGTCTCAGATGATATAGTAGGTGTACATGAGACGCATATTTCGGCAGACCCGTTTTCCCTCGTATCGTACTAACCTTATTGGCAGATTGAAGGCTAATGATAAGTTGAAATTTCATAACAAGCACCCGTTTGAGCATATCACAATTTCACATCATTATAATTAAATAAGTGAACCACTATAGGAAATCAGAAAGTTGCATTGTCCCTTCAAATACCGAAACACTAATTTGTTGAGCCAGTTGTTTAAATGTTATTAACGGTCAGCGGAGAATACGATACAACAAATAATTGTACGACAAATACAATGAACCTGACCTTGACACATTTATTAAATTAAAGAAATTGGAATGGGCTGGCCATGTACGAGTATAAAGGCTTTCAGCACCAAGAAAGGTGATTACAGCAAGTTTTATGGGGAATAGACGATTTGGAAGACCGAAAAAAAACGATGAGAGGATGGTATTAAGGAAGATGCTGCAAACCTATTTTAGTGTCGCAAAATAGAAATGATTGGAGGCAGAAGTTAAGGAAGGCTAAAGTTCGAATTAGAGCCAATCAATCATTGGGTGGATGGGATGAATTATTTAAATGCGTTGAGTCGCAATGAAAACAAAATCACGTAGGTAATTAAAGCATATTGTATAATTCGACACAAATATAAGTAATGCTTCCTTGTTACTTTCTCTATTATTTTACTAAACTCCTTATTAAATAAATTAAACAAATGTATCTTACAGAATACATTGTCAATTTAAGGCGAGAAAACAGGCTAAAAGTACCGGTACTCGAAAATAGTATCCTGGGACGAACATTTCGCAACGAGGAACTTCATCATTTGTACCACCTTCTTCATCTTACTTCACGGGCTAGGCAAAATGCCTGTTCCGCATCACAGTTGTTCTGTCCATGTTTTCACTAGCTTTCTGCATTCATTGAACCTCTTGGCTTGTAGTTAAAACTGTTTTTTGTAATCTTGTTACGTTCATTCTTTCTACATGTCTAAACCATTTTTCTCTATATACTTCGATTTTATCATTTGCACCTTTGACCTGATATTGACAGACTACCACAAGCCATTGAGTTAATTGGCATTTAGAAAGAAAATACCATCACAACAATTAAGATAAAAGATTATATGAAAATCAGAATGATTGTGAGGTTAATGTTGTAAGAATTAAAATGAAGGTAGTTTGAATTAGGAGAATTAGTCTTATTGCTAATGGATGATTTATTTGGGAATACTGGATTTAATATATATAGGACTATTGTAGACACAATACGACCTTGACTTTGTACTGTTTATATCTTCATTTGCCAAAAAGGCCCCTCGACGTTCAGCGTTTATATAGAATTTGAATTAATTTTAAGTTTTGTAAGACAGGAATTGGTATACTGTATTCGCTTAAAGACTAATAAGATTGAGACAAAGGAAAGTATTACATTTGTCTCTATACAGAAACATTCTAATCGAAAAAAATGAAAGAGGCCTTTAC
Organism: Diploptera punctata; assembly: GCA_030220185.1. Classification (NCBI taxonomy): domain Eukaryota; kingdom Metazoa; phylum Arthropoda; class Insecta; order Blattodea; family Blaberidae; genus Diploptera; species Diploptera punctata. Next base: position 699,425 of record JASPKZ010007407.1, on the reverse strand, counting down.
CCAGTATTTAGACATCATCAGCTAAGCGGAAATGAAATATATGCAATAGATTATTTGAGTTTTGATTTAAGGATACATTTTTTTTACATATAAATAACAGTAGTTCGTTAGTAAGATTTGGAGAACTTTCCGTTCGAATATAATGTGTTCGAGTATATGATTTGCGGTAATAAACGACAAAACTGGATCACCGTAGTTCTCTCATACTCACGTTGTATCAACAGTACTGTGAATCGTAATATCAGGCTACTTGTACGAGGATTAATACATATGTATGAGAATAGAGCTAATTAGATCGCCTCGAGTCTGTTTCCAGGCTGTGAAGCTTATACTTATGTATCATCGATCAGTGAGATTTTATAGGGCTGGTTAGTACAAGTTTCTCCATTAGATGCCAATATTTCAAGCCTGGAAGCTCGTCTTTGGTAAACGTGGGGTTTTCGAGTCTAGCGGAATCTCGAAGCCCGAGAAGTGCTTTCACAACATTATATAGTTTGACTCACTCTTTTACATTCTTTTTCGTAAAACGGATATTAGTGTACTTTACTTCAATATATAGAATAAATTATATAAATATTATGAAGATATACTAGGAGAAGAACAAAATGGCTTCCGGAAAGGTAGATCATGCTGTGATGGATATTTCACAATGCAAATTTTGATTGAGAAACATCGTGAATTTAATATAGAACACACTTGCCATTTATTGACTTTAAAAAAGCCTTTGATAAAGTGAACAGAAGTCTGTTATTTGAAATTTTGATGAAAGATGAGATCCCAAAAGATATCATATATAATATTTATAATATTTATAAGTCAACTCTCATTGCATAAAAATAAAATAAAAATAACTCAGTGGAAAGAAATAAACTCAGGAGTCAGAAAGATTGTGGCCTCTCCCTCTACTTTTTAACACACACACACACACACGCACGCACGCACGCACGCACGCACGCACGCACGCACGCGCACACACACACACACACACACACACACACACACACACATATATATATATATATATATATATATATACGAATGCCATTGTAAAAGACTTTAGAGAAACAAAACATGGAAGTATCACTACCAATAGAAATTTAAAATTAGATATAATAATGTTTGCAGATGATCTTGTTCTACTAGCAATATCTGAAGATGATTTACAATGGTCAGTACATAATTTAAATTTGATAACCCAGAAATATTCAATGGAAATATCTACCAATAAAACTAAAATAATGGCCTTTTGTGGAAAATCTCCAATACCAAGCAAAATTTGTTTAAATAACAAAATTTTAGAGAGAGTTAATGAGTTTACTTATTTAGGATATAAACTCTTTTTTATTGAAAGTTTGAATTTACCAGAGAAAATTGTGAAATTCAACAAATCAATGGGAATCATTAATAGAGTTTTAAACCCTTCGTTAGTGCAAAAATCAACTCGTACTCGTCTTTATAAAATAATGGCTCGACCAGTCCTATGTTATGGGAGTGAAGCGTGGACTATAAGGGCGAGAGATGAAAGCAGACTAACAGCTTGTGAAATTAAATTTATGCGCCGAACAGCTGGCTACACCAAGTGGGATCGAAAGAAAATGTAGAAATCCTTCAAGAACTTAATGTGTCACCAATACTGGACTACATCTCCAGATATCAGCTAAACTGGAAGGAACATGTCTTAAGAATGGCTAGATCCAGGATCCCCAAGGCAATAATGAACTACTGTCCAAATGGGAAACGGTCACTTGGTCGACCTATGAAAAGATGGCATCAAAACCGCTTTCTCAGGCCGCAACAGTTCTTCTAGGACTAATACCTGGCAGGATGATGATGATGATGATGACTTGAATATATATTACTTAAGTTAATTTTTTAAAGAAAGATACTTAGAAAAAGTTATGGTCCAAATAAATGACCAGACCAAACATGGAAAATAAAAAAAAATAGTGAATTAAATAATACAATTAAAAATCAAAATATAATGAATCATGTCAGATCTCTTAGGATTGGATGGTTTGGTCATCTGATAAGAATAGATCAACAGAGATTAGTTAAAAAATTATAAATGGAAGCCTGCAGGAACTAGAGCTGTTGGTAGACCTAAGATGATATGGCAGGACGATATTTGGGTGGATTTGAAGAAGACTAGGGTGACAAATCTGAAATTGGCGAAGATACAAGAGTCTGGAGGAAGATTATTGAGAAGAACAAAATATTCAATTTTGAAGTTTTAGTGTCTTAAGATAAGGAGTGAACTTGTTAAACAATAATTAGCAATAGTTTATCGGCACTACAATAATACTATTATTGACTTTTTCCATATACTGAATCGGTTTATTTCCTGAAATAATTACGAAACTATCGTTAAACTGAAAATATGTGAAACTATTATTCTCCCAGTTATATTATATGGATGCGAAACATGGACTCTTACTTTAAGGGAATAAAAATTTACGAGTATTTGAGAATACATTTCTTAGCAAAATTTTTGGACCAAAGAGAGGTGAACAGACAGGTGAATGGACAAAACTACTACCCCTTAACTGGGGACCTAGCTAGTGCAGTTCTACAGCTCTGTGGGGAGCATTTTCTTCCTTTAATTAAAAATATTATAAAAAATACAGGGAGTAAACATTTGTAACATATCCATCAAATATTTACAAAACAACCATTCTCTTCATATGGTCATATTTTTTAATCGAAATTTCATATTTTTATTTTTTTCAACTTTAGTACAAAACGGCACAAGTGTCTTCTCATGTTCAATTTAAAAGTAATTTGGAAAGCATTATTTATATACATGTAATGAACATAAAAGTATGCAAATCTCTTAAATGCAATAAATGTTAACTCTGGCCTTACATGGTGCCTGTCATCAGTGGCGTTATTTGAAGTCTTACATCGATATAAACTAAGCATTTAGGATATATGTATAAATTAATTAATTCATTTATATTGGCAATTTACTCCGAAGTTTATAATGTAAATATACAATCTCTTTTAACACTGTGTAAATATTAAAATTTTACGACACATATGACCAGTGGCGTTACTAAATACTGTCAGTTTTCAGTTATTACAAATAATCGCAATTTTTTTTATTTTTAGAACTTTAATATACCGTAAAAATATATATCTGTACAATTAGTAGTTTTTATTGTAGTAATAGTGATTATTGACGTCATCAGATATTATCAGTGGCGTTATTGAACACTGGTGTGTTGAGAAGTCACTGGTTATTATTGTTGTTAGTATTATGAATGCTACATAACTTCATTTTAGAAAACACTCATATTTTCAGTAAATTGTAAGTAGCTTATAAAAAAATATGATGAAGTGAAAAAAACAAAACTAGATGCGAAATAAGACGTTTGAACTAGTTACTTCAAGACTGGAGAATGGAGGGTAAAAGCTAGCAACCCCAATTGAATGTTTGTTCAATATTTTTCTAATGTGATAAAAGACAGACCTCTCATTTAAACGTGTGAATGAGAAGTTACAAGAAACTGTACCAGAGTTATTATTTCTTCATTAACTTAGACCGTTCTTTCATTAAGGTTTAAGGCTAAACTGAGTTGAGAGATATATTATGTTGAGCAAACAGATGGTGTCTGTTTTTTTTTTCTGAACACGTCTAGTGAATAATATTTTATCATGAATGTTATATAGCTGGCCAGTTACCGATATACGTTAGTCCGTTCTTGCGCGCATACATGATATGTGATTTTAACTCTCGTAATAAGAAACTGTTAAGAGACCGGTCAAAGGGGGTTGAAAAAAATCACACTAGATGACATACCCATACAGAACAGATCTTCAAAATTTTGTGTCCCTGTATCGCCAAATAACTTAGAAAAAAAATAATATATATCTCGTTGGATATATCCGTAACTCCCACCGAGTTAAGGCTTCTTGAGACGGATATTCACGGAACGCCCACCCAACGGGTTAACAGTGGGCTACATGGTCTTCATAGGAAACCAGATATAATAAGAACAGTTAAGTCCCATAGACTGCGATGGGCAGGACATGTGGTACAAATGGGGATGAAAGACGTGCATGGAAAATTCTTGATTATTTAATATATTTTGTGTGATAGAATAGTCAACCGCTATGATAACGTTGTTGCCTCGCACGAAGCGGGATAGCATAAATAAAATAAAATTTTTATTTTGTAAGCTATTTATAAATTTATAATAAACTCTTTTGATTAAAAGTATATATAAGTATATTTCATTTATATACCGACTCTCGTTATTGAATATTAGTTTCCTTAAAATAATATAAGCCTCCTCATTAACAAAAACATAACAAAAATTCAGTAATATATTATAGCGGTGGCAGTTGTGTAGAAAATAGGCTGATTTTCTTCAATTTAAGTTTCCAAATATGTTTAAACAAAATTTCCAAAGTTTCTTTATTTCTTTCTTAATACTTCACTGCATACATCCAATTTTTTGCTATAGTCTCTCTTCATTACAGTTTATTTTATGACTCAGTTATTCACACTCACAGACTTTTCACTTACAAAACTTTACTGCTTTGGAGTTCACTTTCTTCGTTATTCACTGGGCGTCTTCAGCCCACGACTTACTCTCGCGATTAACTCGCGTCTCATTGACTGACTGATTGTCAAGCACTCGATTTTTTATATCTGCGAATGGAATAATAATCTGGGCACCAATCTAGACTTCTCTCGAATGGAAGGCTAGAGAGGCTGACTCTTTCAGAAAGCTAATCAGAGATGCGTGTGACAGTTCTCAGATGGCCCACCGACTCATGAGTTGCTAGCCCTCAAATCCTCTTCCCGACTGTCGCCGTCGTCAAAAGCCGTTCCAATGATGCGTCCACAATATTTTTTGTAAAGTGAATAACAGCTGTATGTGTAATTTTACATACATAGTACTCTAAATAATAATTTAATTATTTTTTCAAAATAAAATAAAGATCTTCATTTTCCAGAAAAAAAAAGCAGTAAAATATATCATGATGATATGGATTTAACAATGAAACTATCAACCACTGCATGCCGAAACCTACTTTGAAATTTCTCCCAAAAAAATATCCGCTGTTTTTAATTGCAAGGCACTAAAATCCAGCGCCAAAGTTCTCATTTAAACTATAGGGAATTGGTAGATTGGATAACCCTCACTACGTGCCGTCCGCGCCGCGTCCTGCCACACTCTACTCCTCTCTTATTCTTGCAGGAAGGCCATCTGCTCCGTACAGTGGATTCCCGTTGCTGGATTGTAGTTTAAATTCTATGTCTTGCAGTTATAAATGACAGATTTTTTTTTGGAAACGGCCTTGGTACATCACAACGCTTCTCTAGGAGAAATTTAAAAGTAGATTTCGACATGCAATGGTTGGCAGTTTCCTTGTAAGATCTATAAAAACATTATAAGTATATGTTCTATCACATACAGTGCTTTCTTATTATGATTAAAATTCCTTTCTTTAATGTAGTCTTCGTACTTAGACCTACAAATTTATAAGCAAGCAGCTGGGGCTGACTCAGCGTAAATAGAGGTTACGGGCTGCAAGGCTCGACTCTGAAGGCTTGGAAGAATTTTACAAGCCGCTTGACCCGTACTTCTGTTTTTAAAGAAAAAGCTTGCGGGCCACCATAATTCGGCTCGCAAGCGATCTCTAGTGCTGATATTACAAATGGATGTAGTATTTACTTACCCGAACCAGGTCAGTGAGCAGCGAAAGACGGAACGACCAATCCAATTTGATTTCATCTTGTACCAGGACGTCCTCGAGCGATCCTCGGCTGCACCATTCCAGAACCAAAGCTGGTCGAGTTGGATCAGTCAGACAACCAATAAGCACATTCAGGTTTTCATGACGGAGTCCATGCAGCTGAAACAATTAACATTTTTACTCACTAATATGTGTGAGTGAGTGTCTGAGGGAGAGATAAAGTTAGGTACGTACCGTGTTTATTGCTCTCTTTAGGTAGGTTCAGATGATATGTGAATTTACTCCGCGTGCGTTTTTATAAATTAGGTATCGTTTACTATTTATAAGAAGTACACACGGAAATACATGACAGAACATATGTACAATAAAAGCTCCTTATTCACGGGGGATATGTTCCGTAAATATGCCGCGAATACAGAAACCGTGAATATGGAATGGTAATTTGTAAGGGTAAATAGGGAATATGTTCCAAGGTTCCAAAATAAAATAAAAATTATCAAAATGAAATCAATTAATGAGAGATTTTAACAATTTATATTAATTAATGCTGTGAGGTTTAGACAAGGGCTTAAAGAATTTAGCAATTTTTTTCCTGTTTTGCCGCTTTTATAAGGTCTTTCAATTCAGATTGATATTTAGCTGTGAATTCAGCGATATCATTCCTTATTTTGTCTTTGGATTTCTTGATGAAACGTACAGTTGATTAATTAACATTGAAACAGCGGGATATAGATGCAAATGACTTGCCAACACATAAACGGCCAAACATTTCTATTTTTACTTTAAACGGCAACACTACTTTTTTTCACTTTCGAAACTAATTTTCTTTGTTTTTACTCTACATTATAAATTGGCAACAAAGCATAAGAGACACATATTATTCAACCAAAATTATAGCAACGAGTGAGAAGTTGAAACAATAAAAAACAGATTGTGGCGAGGGAGGCATTTATCAACGGACATAACAGCACGTGAATTACGGCGGCGGTGTCTTTTATCAACATACTTTAGGTTTAGTGATAATACGGCTTGTTTTACTTTGATATTAATTTGTTCATTTGGTTTGAACCGTTCCTTGTGAAAGCTGCCTTGGCACGTGCCTGTAGCATAAAAAGTTGCTGATAGTTAATAGAGGATACTAATCCTTCTAATATACCAAGAGGATCCGTGAATAAAGAAATGTTTAGCCGCGAATACTGGAACTATGCCGCAATTTTTAACCCGCGAATAAGGAGCTTTTACTATAAATGTCTATATACCTACTGCACATTGTACATTCACCAAACATTATCACCAGGCCTACGGATTCTACACCAAAAAAAATCCTTCAGCAGAGCTGTTAATACGTGCTCACCGGGCGTGAAAAGGCGTTACCCCTCCTACCCGCGTACAGATGCACTCGCAATGAAACAACACAACTTACAAGTTGAGTAGCCTATCCGACTTACGGTTGAATAGAAGAGGATGACGTTTTTTCACAGCTAGTGAATATTTATTAACGGTGCCTGCCATACAGGGAAGGTACTACACGGATATAAAGAGAGTTGGGTAGTAGTAAGCGATCCTGCGCAGTATCGTCTGATTACTATTCAACTGTATAATTCGTTCAGTAACATCCATTTCAGTTCTGATACACGTATTACAGGCATTGGTGGACTTATAATGTGTGCACTGTTTTGTTTATGTTTGGTTCTTTGTGTTTGAAAGCATATAAAATATTACATACCGTATTTTAGGACTATAAGACACACTTTTTTCTTCGAAAAATTGCTTCCAAAATTATTGAAGTGCGTCTTATACTGGAAATTAATATAAAAATGTCCAGTGTTTGATTTAAAATTCCGCCAGTCTTAAAAATTACCATATATTCGATACCGCGGGAATTATCTCTAACTGGCAACATTGGATTCAACTGGCAGCAGCGACGAACATGATTTGCGGGGATTCACAAGCTTGCTAACATTGCTCCCTCCCGCCCCGCCATTAAAAACCCAGAACACTGTCTAGCTTATGATGCGTCACTGCAGTCTACGGTGCCAATGAACTTTAACAAATGGGTGATGGATGAAACCCAACGTGAATTCACGCCGAATGTGTTAGTGGATAAAACAGTCGAGGTATAGAGTGAGAAGACATTATTGTTAAATATTTCAAGAAGTGCGGTGTAATAACGCTCTCGATGGCAGGGAAGACCATCATATATAGGAAGAGGACAGCGATGACGAAGAAGAAAGTTCAGATGATGATTTTCAGGGATTTTAAAGATCAGAACGGTTTTATAAACTAATATTTTTTTTAGTCTGGCTTTGAAATCTAATAATAAAAATGGTAAAAATGTTATTTTTTTTAATTGCTAAAAATTAAGGTGCGTCTTATAGTCCGTAAAACACGGCAGTGTTTAGTTACTTTGTTGTGCATTTATAATTATCTGCGGCATTGTACAATTTTTGCAGTTCCCAACTATATCTGGTCCCGTATTGACGTTGCGTTCTTATTGCTCCCGTCCCTCGTCCACGCAAGTGTTGTTTGCATCGTTTCTACGGTCAGGTCGTCCTGCATTGAAGGATTCTGCGCAGGATCCGCTACCTGATTATCACAGATATTAAGATAGCCAGGCCATATCCAAAGAATGGCATACGTAGTGAAACAATAAAGAGGGTAATGGAATTTTAAAAAATGCCCGATGGAGTTAGGACCGTAAGGTCTTCTCTTCTATCTAGGAGGAAAAATAATGATGGGAAGACCTACAATTAAATGAATTTATGAATTCGTGGCAGATATAAAACACTTAGATCAGAAATTGGTGTGGAGTGTTTTCAGGGAAAAAGTGTCATGGAATAGAATTTTTAGGGTTGAGTCAAATATAATATCTGCATCTGAATTATTCTTACAAGATGTCTGATTCCGATTGAGGGTCTTTCCACTTTTCAGCGGTTGCCCTTTCACCAGCCGGCTGCTGGCCCTTCACATCCACATGTGTCAATCACAGAGGTAGATGATCAACAGCCAGTGTAGGGGTGACATGTGGTTAGCATGTCGAGTCCCCCAGCCGTTATAGCTGGTTCCTCAACCTGGAGCCGCTACTTATTGTAGCTACCCAATTGCCTCATGATGCTGGGTGGGCACCGGTCCCATACTGGCCGAAATACCATGAGAAAATTTCTTCCCCCATGGAGACTCGAACCAGCGCAAGTCCCGTAGCTCTGCGCCAAGGCTTCCTACCTTAACCGCTCGGCTTGACAAGATGTCAAGAAACAAATATCTACATATCTCGAAAGTGTAAGAGTCTGGGTCTCTTCTTCACAGTGCGCAGAAGGCTTGACCAATTTTTTTGATTTACAAACCTCGCTAATTTTATGGAGCGGTATACATACGAAAACAGAGTTGGCATGTAGTAAAAGTGGCTTCGATATATATTCTATTTATACGTACTCTTGTGTATCAGATGCTCAGTTAAAAAATAAATAATCCTATAAGAGATCGGTAAAAACATAATCCTCTTTTCCCACTATTCTCTGTCCAATCCATCTATATCTCATAGTCTATTTAGGTGCAATTTCCCTCTCACTTCCTCTATCTAGTTTCCACTTGATCTTCCTATCAATTTCTGCTGGTGTCCATCGGATTATACATTTCGATAATTTTCTATCCTCAATTCTTATTATGTGATCGCACCATTTAATTCTCTTTCATTTATGATTTATATTACATCTCTTGACATATTTATGAGTCCACCGCTGTGGTCTCGAGGTAGCGTTGCTGCCTTGTCACGTAGCTGACCCGGGTTCGATATCCGGGCGGGACAAACTTCCTGGGTCATGTTTTTTGTCGGGATTTTTTCTCACCCGTAAAACAAATGTCGCTTTGAGGCCCAAACGTCCCCGAACATCATCTGGTCATCATCATTATCACCCACAGTGTGGAAAGCAACGGGGAGCTACCACACCTATAATTCCCCAGTAAAACTGCAAAGTATGGCATGAAAATGTGCAGTGAAGGACGTGCAGAACACTATAAATTAAAAACATATTTATTATTTGCCTTATTTATAATTCTGTTTCTTTTCTCTTCTTTAATTCCATGCTGTGGGCCTACTACTCCATAAATTCAATTTCAATAATTTTTTGTTGTCTATACTATTTATTTTACAATTTTCAGCCGCATACAGCATCACACATTCCATTATTATATCATATATAATTTTCTTTCTTTTTGTCGAACTGTCATTAATATATATATATATATATATATATATATGTTTATTAAACCCAATGTGTACCTAATATTTATACATGGTTTTACCATTTTGCTATTAATTTGTGAATTGTTTTGGTTCTGTTTTCGCACTTCACTAAGTGATACTTTGGGCACGGTTTGCTACAGAGTTTACAGATGCAGGCCTCCTCGGGTTCATGGTAACTTTGTTTATGACATATTTTGCCATGGAAACCGTGAGCGGCGAAGCGTGTGTGTAAGTGGCGAAGTCGAAAATTTGGTCCTTTCCATTCGTCTGTGTTTAACGCTTCCGTTTCCGTGATTTCGTTCGGAATCTCTCTGGCTTTTCTCTGTCTCTCCTCGATTGCTGTTTTTGTCGAACTGTCATTAAAATTTAACATTCAGATAATTCATTTCCCTTGGCTATCCGTCTGTTTCAAATTCTGGTGATTCCTCCTGCTCTAATCTTTCTCTATACTCATCTCTGGCGTAATTCCAGGTTCAGGATTATATGAAACGATGCCCCTTGTTACTGAAGATCTGTGATACACAAGGATAGCTGCTGACAAGGCATGTCGCTTCATCACAAGATACACATGAAATGGCAGGAGTATGAGAAGTGGTGTAATAACATTTTGGCAGAGGAAAATATAATAATCTAAGAAGATAACCAGCTTTGGCTCAGATTCGTCAACTACGAACCCCACATGAAGTGATTGAACGAGATGGGAACTTGAGACTCAGGGGAGGGTGAAAGTGTAACCACTCACTTGCGTTGTTTCTGTAATATTCAGCTCAAATATTAAAATTTTTATTATAATTTTGGGTTTCTTCTATATTAATTTCACCATTACGACACTATTGTATTTTGTTTTGTTCGCATATATTTTTAACTCTCACTTCCTTTTTGTTCTTTCAATTTGTAACACAAAATTATCTTCATTACTTTTTGCGAGTAACATTTGGTCTAGCAAAAACAGACTATGGACAAACGGACACATTTATTTTCTTTTACCGGATACTCCATTCTTCCACATTTTTGTGTCCAAACATTTATGATAATTTTTATAAAAAATGTTTAATAAAATTCTCAAATTATTAACTATACAGTAAAACGTGTTTAATCCGGAACGTGAATAATACGGAAATCTGTCCAATGTGAACAAATTTATTGGTCCCGGCGAAATAATAGTAATTTTACATGTATTCATTTTGTATAAAACGGAATCAGTCCAACGCTAAAACGGAAGGATATTTCTACACAATTCATGGGGGAAAAAATATAATTGAGACAATGGAAGTGGACTTCCTAAGGGGAGCATATGGGATCTCTGAATTGAAACGTGTGCAATGCAATGGAGACAATAGTTATGCTTAATAAGGCAGTTGTTGGAGAAGATGAATGTTATGGCAGAGAGACACGGCGATTGAAATGTGGGATGCGCCAAACACTGTACGGTCTCCGCTTTATTATTAATACGAGTATTATTTCATTACTATTGTACCCAAAGAAAACAATAAGAAATATGTCGTAATGTCATACATAGGCCCACTTTCAAATAAAATATCTAAACACTTCAAAAAGTTGAACATTAATGTAGCACTTAAAACTAATAAAACTATATAAGAAAAAACAATAAAACCAACAAACAAAAAAAAGAAAAATTATCAGGTGTATATAAATTGAAGTGTAGCACATGTGACAATGTCTATATAGGACAAACTGGTAGATCTTTTATATCTCGGATAAAGGAACACATGAGAGCATATAACAGAAATTTAGAAAATTCAAACTATGCTAACCACCTATTCCAATTTAATCATTGTTTCGATCCAAATTTTGAAATTTTACATATTTGTGATAAGGGTAAGAAGTTAGATCTTTTGGAGGCTGTAGAAATTAATAAGTTTAAAAGTAGTAAAAAACTGTTAAATTCTCAACTTGATTTGAATGAATCCCCTTTGTTAAATTTAAAAATTTAAATAAATATTGTTGTATTGTTGCTTATATCAGTTGGAACACAATTCATAATTTGTTAACATGTCTGAAGAAGGTACAGTGTACCGAAACAGCTGTCACTGAATTATATAATAAATATGAAAATCAAATAAAACTACGTTTTATTTTTATTTAATTAATCATTACTATTGATTTGTATTAGGTTAACTGTGCGTTATACGGTAAATTAATTTGTTTAATGCATGAAAAGTATGCGTAGGCCTATATTATATTTTATAACAAGTTTTTTAAAAATGTGATTCTGTACAAGATAATTTGTATCTTAGGCCTATTATGTTTGTGCTGGTTGAATGGAATAATAGGTTATATTACGGTGTTAACTCTGCCAAAATAAGACCTTTATTATCATTATTATTATTATTATTATTATTATTATTATTATTTCCATATTCCTAGGAACATGTCCCTGTGTTGGAGCCTTTGGCATGTAGTCCCCGCCCGGAGAACCCAATGGGAGAATATTTGACCTCCGGAAAATTTAACCCATGTCCGCATTTCTTGACATTTGTATTTTTAGGGTGAAAGATAGTCACTCTTTCGACCAAGGTACTTTCTTCGTATGGCTATCACCTTCGACTAACTGGCATCGGTAACCTTGTCGGCAGTAATGCTATCGCCGGCATAGCTCTCGGGATCATTTAAGCACGCAAGCCACTCCACCACGACAAGGTAAAGATACCATAGAGCGTATTATTATTATTATTATTATTATTATTATTATTATTATTATTATTATTATTATTATTATTATTATTATTATTATTTTAGACATATAATCAAGAAAGATACGTTACAAATGTATAATTCAATAGTGAGAAGTATTGTCACATATGGTGCTGAAGTATGGTAATTCAACAAAAACTTATGTCGATGGAAATGTGTTTCTTGAGGATAGCAGCAAGATGTTCAAAATTAGAAAAAAAAAGTCATATGAGAAAAAAATGAATATTAAATATTCAATAATAGAATATATAAGATACAAGTAAATAAATTGGTATGGGCATGTACGACGAATGCAAGAAGATAAGTTACCCAGAAAAAACAATTAAATGTTGTCCACCTGGAACAAGAAAGAAAAGAAGACCTCGAAACTCGTGAGCAAGAAATAAGAACTGGAATGAGAACAGGAGGACTGGAGGATGTGGGGTGAATGGATAGAGACGAGTGGAGAAGGAAAATGAAGAAAGATATGTAAACATTGAAAAACTGTATATAGATAAATAAGTAAATAAATAAATAAATATAATAATAATAATAATAATAATAATTATTATTATTATTATTATTATTATTATTATATTATTATTATTATATTATTATTATGGGGCACGCCGTAGCGTTGTGGTTAAGGCACTGAGCTACAAGCCAGAGGGTCGAGGGTTCAAGTCCCGTTGGGGTCAGGATTTTTAAATTGACCCAAACCATCTGGCGGCACTATGGCCCTGGGGTCGACTCAGCCTCTAACGTAAATGAGTACCAGACGCTTGTTCTGGGGGTAAAGGCGGCCGTCACGCAGGGCTGACAACCCGGCTGACATAAAGTGCCGATTGTCTAGAAAAAGTGCGAGCCCTAACCTCCTACTACCCCAAGGGCTTCCGGGTCTGTTGTGGGATCACTTTACTTATTATTATTATTATTATTATTATTATTATTATTATTATTATTATTATTATTATTATTATTATTTTGATGTACCATATATGCAGTTTATAGTGAAAAAATGCGGCGAGTATTTTTAATTTGAGGTGTCAAAAGAGAAAGAATGAATACAAAACATCAGGCTTTTTAGATAGAGCAGGTGGTGTATCGTGTGCCATGAAAAGAACTACATAAAAGACGTAGCAAAAAAAAAAAAATGCAAGTGGTCGCCCTAGTCATTTGCGCAAAAGTGGAGACCTATGTCATGTCATCACCTCTTGCAACCAGCTCGTTCGTCCTCTCTTATCCTTTAAAAAGAGGGCTGAGTGAAGAAATGGGTAAAAAAAAAAAGAATAGATGGTCTCCAATGTATCATTTTCTTTTCATTCAGAATCAAAAGGATTCATCACTACGGCGGGGATAGTTATAAGAATTTATGTTCCGAAATCGTAGATGAAATTTCCGACCTGATGATTTTGAAACCTTTGTGTTATGTGTAGTGGCAATACTGTAGCTGTCGAAGCCGAAGTCAGATTCAACAAATGGAGAAATATATACTATGAACTCAGACTAGTGTTTACAAAATACAATTTTTAACTCTATATAATAGCACCAATACTTCTAAAATTCATTGTAAAGCACCGTTGAGGTTATGTAATAAATTGTTGAAATATTAAAATAAGTACCTGATATAACAGTCGTCCTTAACTAAAGTAAATTTCCGTTTAACTATTGGACGAACTTTTTCAAACAGAAATTTAATTTAGTTGAGGACGACAGTTATATAAGGTGCTTAATTTAATATTTCAAATTTTATACGATACCAATATTCTCAACACATTTTATTGATTTGTTTTTATCTACTTATTGTCCCAAAATTCGTTAACTCGTCAATAAAGCTAGGATTTTTATGTAATATTAACATGCAAAATATGTACATATTTATGTAATATTAACATGCAAAATATGTACATATTTATGTAATATTAACATGCAAAATATGTACATATTTATGTAATATTAACATGCAAAATATGTACATATTTATGTAATATTAACATGCAAAATATGTACATATTTATGTAATATTAACATGCAAAATATGTATATATTTATGTAATATTAACATGCAAAATATGTACATATTTATGTAATATTAACATGCAAAATATGTACATATTTATGTAATATTAACATGCAAAATATGTACATATTTATGTAATATTAACATGCAAAATATGTACATATTTATGTAAATTAACATGCAAAATATGTACATATTTATGTAATATTAACATGCAAAATATGTACATATTTATGTAATATTAACATGCAAAATATGTACATATTTATGTAATATTAACATGCAAAATATGTACATATTTTGTATATTAACATGCAAAATATGTACATATTTATGTAATATTAACATGCAAAATATGTACATATTTATGTAATATTAACATGCAAAATATGTACATATTTATGTAATAACATTATGTACAATATGTAGGATTACATAAACATTTCTTAAAATATGTAATATTAAATATGTTAAAATTTAACTTTATACAAATTTATATTAAACGTAGTCCACCGCTGTGGTCTCGAGGTAGCGTGCTGCCTTGTCACGCAGCGGGCCCGGGTTCGAACCCCGGTCGGGGCAGTTTTTCTGGGTGAGGTTTTATCAGGGTTTTCCTCACCTGTAAGACAAATGTCAGGAAAACTTTAAGGCCCAAATGGTCCTCGAAATCATATGGCCATCATCATCATCCTTATCATTATCGTCATCATTCTTCACCGGTGTGGAAGGCAACGGGAAGCTACCGCACCTACAATTCCTTAATAAAGCTGCAAAGCATAGCATGAAAATGCTATGATTGCAGTGAAAGATCTGCCCTCGGGCAGAATTACTATGGATGGATATTAAACGTTAGCTTTAAGATAAATGAAATTTGAAGGAATGCGACAGTTAAATACGTACTTAACAAAGTGGTAAGAAGGGTATTGTCATATTTCTATTATAAAGTGATCCCACTACAAGTCTTAGGGATATTGGGAGATTAAGGCTCCATCTTTATAGACAATCGGCAAGAGATTTCAGCCTTGCGTGAAAGCCGTCTTTACCTCCACAACTTAGTATGGTGTTAATATTTTATAGGATGAATCGACCCCAGGGCCATGATGCCACCAGAAGATTAAGCAGTTTAAAAATCCTGACTTCATCGATCCTCGATTTTCCAGATTGAAGGATATTGTCTTAATCAACTATACCACGATGTGCCCCCTATATATTTCTACTATTTAATTCATAAACAGAGTAGATCGTTCAGGTTTTAAAAGAGATTTTGCTATATGGAACCCTATACCTACTCAAATCTTCAGTGTTCCTGTATCTATATTCATCATGTTTAGTAAATGGAATTCTTCTTTGACCGTTTCTAACCAGCTTTTGTATAGGTTGGAAAAAAAAGAAAAGAAAAGAAAAACAGTATCAGTCTACAATCAGAAATCTGAGATTTTTAAACAAATATTGTCACAAATATTGTTTTAAATTATTTTCCACTTATGAAAATAATTTTATTTAATTAAGAGACATAATATGTAAATTTACTCAAATCTTTAAAATATGTAAAAATACGTAATTATGATCAAATATGTAAAACTATGTAATAATAAATTTTCATAAATGATAAGTAAATTTCTAATTCGTGGATTTTCTCAATTTTAGCCATTTATAAACAAAGGGTAAGAATATGTAATTACATACAAATCCTAGCCTTATTCATCACTATCTAATATTTAATACATTATTAGACTATTAAATCTTCTATATAACTGGCCATAATATCTTTTGGAGCTAATCAAAATAATCGTAATGTAGGGAAATTACTAATTCAGATGACCGCGATATAATGTGTATTTTATCTTCTTGTATCTTGTAAGCCCATGTTTCCCTTAACAGAGATTTAGATGCTCTCCCACTACAGAGAAGAATTTGAACCATACTAATTTAGTTACACTTGTTTCCGTATAGATGTCATTTGAGTGGTTAATTATTTCAAATCAAAATAAAGAAATTAAATGTTTCTTTTATTATAGGAATATTCCACACTACAGTGGTTTCTGTCTAAAGCACCTTCTTCCCTCAAATCTAGCTTTCATACTTCTCCTCATTCCATCTATACAACGTTCTCTAGGTCAGTCCCTTCCACTAGCTTTCCAATCAAGGGTTTTCTTTGGTATTCTATCTTCTTCCATTATTACGAGGTGCCCATACCATTTCAAAAGTTTTTATTTATACAAATTAAAAAATATTAATATATTTAAAAAGTATTAATATATATTAATATTTTAATATATTTAAGTTTATCGCTATGATCTCGGGGTAACGTTGCTGCTTCGAATGTAGTGTGGCAAGTTTTGATTCCCGGTCGGGTAAATTTTCTGGTTAACTTTTTTTTCGGGGTATTTCCTCACCCATAAAACATATGTCAGGAAACCTTAAGGCCCAACGGTCTCCGAATGTTATTTATCGTCGTGTTCATCATTATCGAACATCCAAGACTATTACACTCCACAAACAATGGCGATATGCCGCCTGTCATATTAGATAGTGAACAAATTCCTTACACCGACGTCGTTAAAAACTTGGGACTTTACTTAGATTCTAATTTAAATTGGCATGTGCAAGTAAAACAAACATCTAAAAGGATCTTGTCCATAATGCATTCCCTAAAGCGTCTTAAACATTTTCATCCTACAGATATTAAAAAAAATTTAATCCAAACCTTAATGATGCCGCATTTGACTACTGTGACGTTCTACTAACTGACATAAGTGACGGATTGTCGGACAAACTGCAGCGTGTCCATAATATGTGTATCAGATTCATATTTAATGTTCGAAAATACGATCACATTTCTCCATTATTCCACGAATTGTCATGGCTACATCTAAAAGAGAGAAGAAAATCGCACTGTCTAATTCTCTTATTTAAGATCCTACATACCTCGATTCCCAATTATTTATCATCCCATTTCCAGTATATATCCTCGAACCATAACTTAAACACAAGATCGCAACATAGTCTCTTGCTTAATACACCGCAACATAGGACATCACATCACTCCATGTCATATACCATCTTCACTTCTCGCAACTGGAATTCCCTACCACAAGAAATAAGGGGCTGCCGGACATTGGCATCTTTTAAAATAAATCTAAATTTATATTTGCTCTAACCTCGACTTCATTATTACCCACTGTAAGGTATATATATTAATTGGCGTTTCTCGTATAATTCATCATATTTATATTATTATTATTATATTATATTATTATTATTATTATTATTATTATTATTATTATTATCCTATAAAATGTTGTTTTGTACATGATATTTACATTGCTACATCTAATGTATCTTTAACTGTTTATAATTAGTATAGTGCATATCTATATTTGTCAAATATTTATTTGTATTTGTGCTGTTTGAGTGGAAGAGAAGGCCTTATGACCTTAACTCTGCCAGAATAAATAAAGCATTATTATTATTATTATATTATTATTATTATTATTATCTTATTCGGCGTGTTCAGTATGAGTAAATGGCGTGTTTCGTCTTAAATGTGTGTTTTGTCTCGGAGGAGATCCTGTATTGAGCTGTTCACTTAACGGGGAGGCTCTCCTTGTGTTGTCAACAAAGAATGCATGCGATTCAAATTTTAATTCCTCTCCAGATAGGTGAGAAAGTATTTATTTACAAATTTTCTGATTTAATTATTGATTTAATAAAATATTTATCATCATGACAGTTTAAAAATTCATTAAGATATGAAATTTAATTAATTTTCTTAATTTTATTTTATTAACTTCGTAGGTTTTATATCAACTGCAGGTATGTAACATAGGCCTATTTACAACACTTTTTAAATTAAATTTCATTATTCCAATTAAAAAAATGTTGGCCGCGATCATCTAGTGGTTATGTTTATTGCCTCTAATTCCGAGGTCCCGGTTTAAAACCCGGCCGTGGTCAATGGATTTTTAGGGTGGAAAAATCCAAGGAGCAAAATCCTCCGGGAGGTACCTTAAGCCACGAGTCTGATCATTTTCAGGCTCTTAAATGAAACTTAAGCTTGCAAAAGAGAGGCCTCTAAGCAAACTTTACCGAGCTCCATCATCCAAATAATAGGCTAGTTGCCAACTAGATGTCTCATTGGTTAGATATGCTGACCACATACTATTCATGACATCTGTAGGGAAACAAACGTAACTAAAAATTATATTGGTCTAGAAACTCCTAACAAAGGAAAGGCTACGGGTAGAATTGAAGGTCTTAAACCTATAAGTAAGTCGCCCTAATTATAAGAAATGAGCGTTTTTATAGTCTACGAAATGTTAAGTACCATTCTGATGTTTATGGAAAAAATAGAGCCCATATTATTAAAAAATATATATAACATAGTATTGGCTAAACGTGTTATCATAAGTAATGCCACGAGTAATTTCAATGTATCTAGAGCATTTAGAAATCAAGAGTGGCATTTGTTAGGACTATTTAACGAATAAAATTAACCTGTTTACTCACAAACCATTATTGATGTATAGTTATTTTAAAATATTTATATATTTAATGTAAACGCAGATGTTTGAAAACAAATGAGAAATGTTTTGTTGTTTCATTTGTTCATCCACTTCAACTTGACCATATTATTTATTGCCAAATAGAATCGCAACATTGTAAGAATGCACCCTAGTGAAGAAAAAATGAAACACGTCAAAGTGTATATTATAACCAACATTACAGATTATTAATTAATTTTTAGGAAACAATTCAGTAAAATCATTATTTAAAAACACAATTATTCAACACACAATTATCTAATGTGTAGTTCGAAGGAATCTGTCCATTGTTTGCTATATTCAACGTATTTGTTGGAGAGTCAGTCATTGCAAAATACTGCTCTGACCTATTCAGAATATTAAAAAGGAGGAGCTTTCTTTATTTTGGTAAACATAATTCGATAAATAGCGAGGTGAAACAAGACTGTCATTGGTTGTAAAACAAAATGATTGAAACGTGATTGGTCATTGACTTCCATTTGGGGATGAGTTAAATAAAGCGACTCTTTGCTGACAAACATTAGTATTCAAGCCTCGCTAACTAGTTAACTCGTTTTAAACCTGGAAGAGGGAGGTGGCAAATGTCACACCCTATTTGCGACGTCTCAAGACTTGAAATCTGGGTCAAATGTAGATATTAGCAACTGGTCCAGATTGAGCAATATGTGACGAAAACAGACAACATGTGCTGCTGTTAACCTAACTACACATCGTAAACCCATACCATAGTATCAACTTTAATAATGTGATACATTTCCTGC
This sequence comes from Diploptera punctata, assembly GCA_030220185.1. Taxonomy (NCBI): domain Eukaryota; kingdom Metazoa; phylum Arthropoda; class Insecta; order Blattodea; family Blaberidae; genus Diploptera; species Diploptera punctata. Next base: position 679,457 of record JASPKZ010007407.1, on the reverse strand, counting down.
AACATATTACTGCGACCTAGAATTTCTTGGAATTCCATGCACCAACTTCTCGTAATTTCCTCTTTTACGTAATATATATGAGGTCCTTACTTCCATAACGGCCTAAGGCTCATCTTATAAACATTATATTCTACCCATGTAAGTTAGTATTTGTGGCATTCTTGATACCTGTAAGTTTGTCTTAAATGAATGTGTGAATATACAGAGTGTTTCAAAAGTCTCGATTCATTTTCGCGTTACTGATGTCTGGTGCATTTCTGTTGCAGATATTTTGAAATATGTTCTCTAAGGAAGAAAGAATCACCATCGTATCCTTGAAACTTAGAGGACTTACGTATGTTCAGGTGCAAGAACGGTTCCAGGCACGTTTTCAGAAAGCCGCACCACTACCCGAACAAACATTCGGCTGCTGCTTAACAAATTCCTTCGAACAGGCAGTATCCTCGATGAGCGACGATCAGGACGACCCACCCACCCCTGAAGCAACTGTGCAACAATTGCGTGAAGCTGTGGAACGGAGTCCTCGTGCATCCACGCGTCGTCTCAGCAGAGAGTCAGAGGTTGCCCACACAACTGTCTGGAGAGTGCTGCGTTACAGGCTAAAGAAACGTGCATATCAAGTGCAAGTCGTACAGAAACTTCAGGCACAAGATTATGCAGCACGTGAGGCAATGTGTGATGACCTCCTACTCCAGGTGGAAGGTGAGAACCTGATGGATCACGTGTTGTTTAGTGATGAAGCCATCTTCCACACCTGTGGACATGTCAACAGACATAACAGTCGCATATGGGCAGACGAACAGCCGCATGCAACACAGGAATGGGAGCGGAACACTCCAAAGATTAACGTCTGGTTGGGGTTGACCAAAAACAAAGTTTATGGGCCCTTCATGTTCATGGAGAATACCATAACAGGAACAACATATCTGGACATGTTGCAACAGTTTCTTCAGCCCCAGTTGGAAGACGATGGGATCCTAGGATCTGTTGTGTTTCAACAAGATGGTGCACCTCCGCATTTTGCTCGCATTGTACGTGACTACCTTCATGAAGTGTTTCCAGGGCGCTGGATAGGACGGGGGTCCGTAAGGATGTGGGCTCCACGATCCCCGGACCTGACGCCATTAGACTTTTTTGCTTGGGGATTTATCAAGGCGGAGGTGTACAGGGTAAAAATCCAGAGCATCGAACACCTCAGACAGCGCATCTTCGCTGCTGTGGCACGCATTACGCCAGCCATGCTGGAGCGAGTCTTCAGGGCTACAGTTGAAAGATGGGAGTTGTGTCTAGACATACAGGGGGAGCATGTTGAATTGTATTGATGTTTCTTGTAAACAATGTTAGAGACTGGTATATGTAGGATTGATCCTTAATAAATGAGTGTATCAGTAAAATGAATCGAGACTTTTGAAACACCCTGTATTAATAATTCTATATAGGTCTAAACCGTGAGAAAAGATAGAACTTATGTAGGCAACCTGCTCTAGCTCTTAAATAGTGAAGATTTTTTGTTTCTAAAATGTGTAAGATTCTTCCAAACGTTTAATTTTTTGAGATTATTTTTTTAAATTTTGTATTTAGGCCTATTAACACACAATATAAATACTTTACGATTTTGAAAAAACTCATCATAATCATCATCAGCATCTAGGATTAGACCTTAATGTCTGTTCCGATCTCATGTTAGAATTGGTCTCTCCATATTTTACTGGGTCTTCCTAAATTCGTTCTAGTGAAGAGTCTGTTTCGGGATTCTATTGCTATCCATTATATTGATATGGTTCATCCATTCGTCTCTGTATTGTGCAATCCTATCAAAAACTTAATTTATGAAGTTTCTATTCTCGTTCTTGGTTTTTAGTTAAGAAGCATGATTGATACCGTCGAACAAAGCAATTTTGAGAAAAAAATCTATTTGGAAGTAAACAATTATTGATTAAATAACAGAAATGACGTAAATTAATTCGATAAATCACTTACTGTCACAAGGACGTCCATTGCTTTGCTTTTGAGTTCGAATGTTCCTTGCACTGGAATTTCCTTCAGTTGCACCAGATCCCCCTGCAAACAAAATAATAGGCATAAGTATTTCAAAATCCGACTAATACAGGTTTAAAAAAGTGCTTTTGTATATGTAAAACTTTAGACATTTACAATAAGTTCTCGCTTTTTGATCAAAGTAAAATTTTAATCTATCTAGATTTTTAAATTTCAAGTTTTCTGGAAATTGTATTCACAATGAAAAAAAAACATTATGATATTTTATCAAATTAAATATAAGTTACAAGAAAGAATAAAACTTTGCTAATATTAAATCTATTCATGATGTATTTGGTTAAATTAAAGTAAATAGGCCTATTTTAATTATTATTTCAGGAAAAATCGTAAATTTCAAGGTAGGCCACGGAGATAGGATGACTGAAATACTGATCAATGAATCTTATTATACTCGGCTTAATATCCCATGAAATCCTGGAGAAGGTCAAAAAGATAGGATGAACTGAATATTGAGCAGTAATCCTGATTTTAGTAGACTTGACAACTTACGAAAGACCACGAGATAGGATCAGGGGAATATTGAGAAATAATCCTGATATACTCAGCTCAATTCCCCAAGAAGTCCTGAGAAAGGCTTGGGAGTATAGATGATCAAAATGTTGAATAACGATATTGATTATGGTCAGCTCGATTTCCCATAAAATTCTGAGGAAGTCAAGCAGACAGATTGTCAGGGATGCCTTAGCTTCTCCTTACCTAGGACTTTCTAGACCAAGTAATTTAGTTATGCTTATTTTCTTAGAGTCCCGCGCCGTAGCCGAGTGGTTAAGGCAAGGAGCCTTGGTGCAGATCTACGGGACTTGCGCTAGTTCGAGTTCCCATGGGGAAAGACATTTTCTCATGAAATTTCGGCCAGCATCATGGGGCAGTTAGGTAGCTACAATAAGTAGCGACTCCAGGTTGAGTAGATCAGCTATAACGGCCGGGGGATCCGACCACATGTCACTCCTACACGTGCTAGATGATCGTCCACCTCTGTGATCGACACATGTGGATGTGAGGCCGGCTGTTAGGCCAAGAGACGTCTTGACTTGATGCGCTTGCAGTTTTTTTTTATTTTCCTAGAGATGTCGTGAATGGTATGCGGTCAACATACTGACTGAATGAGACATCTAGTAAGCAATTAAGGTATTACTAGGATGAAAAATGTCGGTAAATTTTGCACATAGGCCTTTTATTCAGACTTACGGTTCTTTTACGAGCCTGAAAAACTTCAGACTGGGGACCCATGGCTTGGGACCCATGCTCCTTGAATTTTTCTATCCTAAAAAATGCATCGACTCCGTCCAGGTTTGATTCCCCGACCTTCGGTACCAGAGGCAAGGAAGATAGTCAGTAGTCTACCTCAGCACTAATGCTGATCTTACTGGCCTCGATTTCTTTCTGAAATTCTGAGTAAGGCTACGGGGAGATGATCAGAGAAGTATTACCTAATGATTTGAATAGTTTATATTGATGAATAATACTGAATCTACCAGGATGATTCTCCAGGAAGGCCAAGGAGATAGGATGGACCGAAATATTGAGTAACCATCTTAATTTTACTCAGTTTATTTTTGGTGAATTTATAATTGAAGACCAGCTTTGAGAAAGATACAGATATATTATTAATCTATTTATTAATTAATCTTTTTAGAGAGTAAATACGTATATTTATACATTTTATTTTAGATAATGGCAGCCTCTATGATCTATGTTTACCCTATATATACGAGGGCGGATCGGAAAGTAACGCACAATAATTTTTTTCTGCCTTGGTATTGCAGCTAGAATGTTGAAATTTCACAGAGATATAGTTTGAAGTTTTCACTACAGATGGTATTTTTTTCTCAGGTGCACCTCTTGCGAGAGAAGCTTGAACTATGCAACAAAGATGGCGCACATGCTACAGTCGTCCACCTGTGAGGAACAGAGACGTGTTGTTCGATTTTTGTGGGCCAAAGGGCATAAACCCAGTGAAATTCACAGGGACATGCGTGGCGTGTATGGGGATGATTGTATGGACCGTAGCAATGTCTCCAGGTGGTGCACATTCTTCCAAGAGGGACGCGTGAACCTTAGTGATTCGCCACGCTTCGGCCGGCCGACAACAGCAGCAATCCCGCAGAATGTCAGAGGCATTGAGGCGGCAATTCTGAACGACCGGCGTGTGCAACTGCGAGCCTTATCGCAGAAGTTCAACATTTCCTATGGTGCGGTGTACGATATTGTTCATGAAAATTTGAAATTCCGTAAAGTTAGTGCTCGCTGGGTGCCTAAGAACCTGACAGACGACCACAAGGGCCAGCGAATGATGGCAAGCTTGGACCACTTAACGCGGTACACCACACAAGGACATGACTTTCTGGAAGGAATCGTCACAGGTGATGAGTCGTGGGCGTACCACTACACGCCCGAAACAAAGCAGGCATCAATGGAGTGGAAACATGCTGGTTCCCCAGTAAAGAAAAAATTCAAAGTGACTCAATCTGCCAGGAAAGAGCTTGTGACAGTGTTCTGGGATATGCATGGTGTTTTAATGGTGGACTTTGCTGAACACGGGACCACTGTGAATGCTGCGGCCTACATTAAAACTTTGGTGAAGTTGCGTCGTGCCATTCGTGACAAACGTCACAACATTAACGTTAAACTTCTTCATGACAATGCTCGCCCCCATGTCGCTGCTGTCGTTCGTCAGAAAATCGCCGAATTTGGTTGGGAGGTGCTCCAGCATCCACCATACAGTCCGGATCTTGCACCATCGGACTTTCATCTGTTTGGTCCCATGAAGAAATTCCTGGCCGGCAAACGCTTTGAGACAGATGTGGAAGTGAAATCAGCAGTGCGCAGATGGCTACACTCCAACCAAACGGACTTCTACGAACAGGGCATATTGAAACTGGTAACACGATGGGAAAAATGTGTTGAGAAAGTTGGTGACTATGTCGAAAAGTAGGTAAAAGATGTAAGTTAATTTGTGATTTTTTCCTTTTTTTTACTATTAAACTTTAAAAAAAATTATTGTGCGTTACTTTCCGATCCGGCCTCGTATATATATATTGGTATTCCAGGGGTCTGTAAGCGATTACTGGGATGTCTTCGATTTTTTTCTTTTTTTGTAGGGTTTGGAACAGAATTCACTCAGTCTCATGAGTCCAACTGAGTAGTTACTTCATATGATAAGTAGTAAAATCAAATTAAGGAAACTAAAAGTAGGATTCAGGAAATGAGTCAAGCATCCACATGGCTATTTACAACACCAGAATCCAAATAAGGGCTACTACTTAATCGAACTTTTTAGAGATTTCATGTAATGCATTTATAATAATTTAATGAATATTATACCCCTCAGGGGTCCTCATCTAGGGGATATGTGGATGGCGACCACAAGGTGTCCAAGCTGTGCAAAACATTTCTTCCACTTACTTGTGTTTTGCACTCTTTTAACTTTACTATCTAACCTCTCTTGGTTAACTCTTGTTTTTTTCGACCCCGAGGCTAGGGAGTCCTTCCTTTCTTCCATTTCTTCTTTCCTTTATTTTCTTTTCTTCAGAAAAGCCTGACCAGAGGCTATAAGATGGCAGCCTCATCACTGGTCTTGCCTTCCTTTGGCCAGCAACCAATCGAAGGGACTATTATTATGCTTTCAAGTCTTATACGAGAATTTCCCATAAGGGAAAATTTTCTATAGGATCGTAACAGGCCTTGGCCTAATACTTGGAAGGAAGAAGAAGAATGAATATTATTTAAGTAAAGATGCAAAATTAATAGAGAAATAATTATTGTTATGGAAACTGAAGATAGATAGTTACTCATATATTAGGTTTGACCTTAATAAAATATTTAAATACTTGCTTTTTCTTCACAAAGAAAATAAACATAAATAGTATTCCGTACTTCATTTCGTAGTACAGAATTTTCTTTGAATTTGCTGGTAGTCATTTTTGGTAGAGGCTGAGTCAACCCCAGGGTGATGGTGCTGCTGGAAGGTTTAGGTCAATCTTAAATATCATGACTTTGTGGGATTTAACCTGTGACCTTCTGGCTTATAGCATATTGCTTTAACTAACTGTGTTCCTATTAGGTATAAATTGATACTAGTAGTCCAAAATTCAAAGTATTCATAGAAAATATATCTTAGGATATGAAAATAATTATTGGAAAATTTTAGACTAGTAGCCTGAACTATGGAAATAAGAAGCAGTAATGCGATGATAGGTTTTCTAGAGATACAAGACAATACAAGACACAAGATGGAAGATAACTAATAATGTTACCAATTCATCTAACTTCAAGTGAAAATTACACACAGATAAGAATTTTGTAAATACAAGATCCGTAACATTTTCTGCAAAATTGTATGATCGTGTGAAATCTGCTGTTTGATTGAGTTGCACATTCTACATGGTCGAATGAGTGAGTATATGCAGGTTTTAATGTTGGCTAGCCTAGATATAGAGGAGATTTTGCTGTTATAGTTGTTATCGCATTCCATTGTATTATACATAATGAGTGCGTTAACAATTATCTGCTTCTGATTTCAACAATGCCATTACTTGAGGTTTCTGTATTTGTAAATAGCGTATAATCAACCTAAACACTGTTATTTTGGTGTCTGGTAATTTACTGTTTGACTTTGATGTACTATAAAATACTTTTTTTTTTCTTTGAATTTGCTTCAAGTTTATTCCCAACGGACGGGTGGTTATCATGCTCGCCTGTATCTCCGAGCTTCGCGAGTTAAAACCAGGCCGGGATATGTGGATTTTAAGAATGTAAAAGTTGTAAGTGTGGCTTCCTTCAGAAGGGAGTGAAACCTCGGGTCCCGTGTCGCAGATGTACGGCGCATAGAATAATCTCAACCCAGAAATAACAGGAATTTGAGCAAAATATTGTTGGTCCTTTCACCCCCATATTTGAATAGCGACGCTAATAACTGTAATAGTGAAACACAGTGGTTAAATAAAATGCTACCTACACATCTTTCAATTGTAATACTTATGTATGATACATGAATACAGTAAAAGCTTATGTTTTATTTTAATTATGTAATATTATTTTAGTTTTTAATCACACTGTTTTAAAATGTATTTGTATTTTTATTTCAAATACACATTATATGCACATAAACACACAGTTGGGCCTAAAACTGTTAAAAACTAAATGAAGGAATGCCAGTGGGAGTTAAATGTCAGTGTAATTAACAACGCGCCCTCAATCTGTAATCCAGTGTGAGTTTATGCCATTTATACATGATTACAAACATTGTTTTGTTTACATTATGGAAAACATTATGGAAATTACTGAAGCACTTTGTACTCTAATGTTCTGTTTTGGGACCTGTAATTTTTGTAATTTACATTAATGATCTCCCGCCTCCGAGCGACAAAATGGCTGATAAATTACACATTTGCTGATGATCTGGAGTTAAGTATTATTACAAGAACTAATTGTAACATTCTTGATGGAATTTTGAGAAAGTTAAAGCTTGATATATTGAAAACAATATTTCAATTAATAATAACACAACTGTGAAAAATATTTCATATATTGGTCGAGATAATTATATTGCTAATATTTTTGTAAAATTTCTAGAAATTTATCTCGAACCAGGTACGGGGTGGCAAATATATGTAAACTATTAGCCAGTAAGATAAATATGAGAATTGTTATGTAAGAACCTTTAGAAAAAAAACTATGTTCTAGCTCTAGTTAAGAGCTAGAACATATGTTTCTTTTTCTAAGGGTTCTTGTCTAAAAATTCCCATATTTACCTTACTGTGCATTTTGACCATACATACTCTCATTTGTGTTATGGAATAGGCCTATTTATCTGCGTTAACCAAACCATAACTCAAACTCTTTTATACTGCAGAAAAGAGCTGTTAGATTAATAAATTGAGCTACACGAAAAGCAATTTGTGAACAATTGTACATAACGGCGAGTTGATGTTCTTACGTAGTCTTAAATGTTTATTGAGGCTTGTTCTTGTAGGTCTTGTAAAAATATCAATAGTTTCACAACTTGTGACAATAGTGCATACTATTATATGCTGATCTAAATCTACCGAGCGCGCTGTAGAAGTAATGCTGTTGCATGGACGTCACGGGTGATGAAGGCATCTTCAGACAGAGTTACCACACATTATTAAAAATATATTATTCAAAAAGTAAGTTTGGAGATGGTGGCTTGAAGGACAACGGTTCTAGATCAATGTATACGCTTTTTCTCTGCAGTTGTACTAGCTTCCCCACCTACTTTCTTTTCGTTCGTTCCCTCCCATACAACAGGGTTTTCATCTCAACATAAGAGATACAGTACATTAAAGTGTTCTAATTTGCACATACATTAATGTAAATAAAGTAAAACACAAAATATTTTTTCAAATTATATCCTTGAAATTGTTTAACACTCTTCCATAATGATTAATATATTTTCCATTTAATGCATTCATAAGAAAGGTCAGAGGAACATTTGTGACCAAACGTATCTACATTAATGTTTATAAAAATATGGAGAAAGAAAAAGAGGCATGGAAACGTCTTTTAGGAATTCCAGAGGGAAGGCGCACTGTACGTAGGCCAAGAATGACGTGAATTAATTATGAGGGAAAATGAATTATACAGGAATTATTGGAAAATATTAGCTCAGGATAGTGTTATATGGAGAACTTGTCTGCGCGGCCATGATTCTCTGGAATGGGTAATGTCAGTGAGTGAGTGAGTGAGCAAATTAATGTGTAAATGAGTTGTTAGAAGCATGCAATAAATACTATAAATAAACAAATATACATGGGTTGAATGAAAGAGGATCGAAATATAACGCACAATCATTTATTTTTACAAATAGTTTGATAAAAAACAGAATCACAAATGAACTTGCATCTTTTACCTACTTTTGTACAGTCACCAACTTTCTCAACACATTTCTCCTATCGCGGTACCAGTTTCAAAATGCAGTGTTGTTGGAGTACAACCATCTGTGGACTGCTGATTTCACTTCCGCATCTGTCGCAAAGCGCTGGCCGGCCAAGAATTTCTTCATGGGACCAAACAGATCAAAGTCCGACGATGCAAGGTCCGGACTGTATGGTGGATGCTGGAGCACCTCCTAACCTAATTTGGTGATTTTCTCACGAACATGAGCAGCAATATGGGGGCAAGCATTGTCATAAAGAAGTTTGACATTAATGTTGTGGCGTTTCTCACGAAGGGCACGACGCAACTTAACCAGAGTTTTAATGTAGGCTGCAGCATTCACAGTGGTCACGTGTTTAGCAAAGTTCACCAATGAAACACCGTGCATATCCCAGAACACAAGCACTTTCCCAGCAGATTTAGTCAATTTGAATTTTTTTTTTGGTATTGGGAACAAGCATGTTTCCACTCCATAGAGGCCTGCTTTATTTCGGGCGTATAGTGGGCACGCTAACGACTCATCACCAGTGACGATTCTTTTCAGGAAGTCATGCCCTTCTGCGGCGTAACGCGTTAAGTGATCCAATATTATATGATCCGCTAGCACTTGTGGTCGTCTATGAGGTTCTTAAGCACCCAGCGAGCACTAACTTTACGAAATAAAGTGTCATGAACAATATCGTGCACGCACAATAGGAAATGTTCAACTGCTGCGATAAGGCTCTCAGTTGCACAAGCTGGTCGTTCAAAATTGCCGCGTCAATGGTTCTGACAATGAATGAACGATATTATAATTTCGTCCCGAGTGTTGACGCTACTTTATTTACAACCCTCATGTTTCAAATACCGGTACGGTTTAACTGCCTTAATAATAGATTTCATTTTTTTTTTTTAAATTTCTTGCTGGCTACATTATTTATTTGAGGATTTGGTCCCTCGTTTGTTTGGCTGACAAAATCTAATAGCCCAATAATAAGAATAATTTTGAGGCATAAATATTCCATATGATGACCTTATAGAAGACCGAATCAATTTGCCCTGATATTCTGCCGGGATGTAGCTGTTACCAGCCGCCCGGAGCGTGGCGAATGACACAGCCCTCTTGGAAGGATGCACAATACCTGGAGACATTGCTACGGACCATATGATCGTCCCATACACGTTACGCATGTGCCTGTGAATTTCACTGGGTTAATGCCCTTTGGTCCACAAAAATCGAACTACACTTCGCTGCTCTTAGCAAGTTGACGACAGTAACATGCGCTCCATTACTGTTGCATAGCTCATCATTCTCCCGCTAGAGCTGCACATAAAATACCCTCTGTAGTGAAAACTTCAAACTATATCTTCGTGAAATTTCAACATTCCAGCTGCAATACCAAGGTAGAAAAAATTATTGTGCTTTATTTTTCGACCACCCTTAGTATATCTACTAGAATATGCAATTAAATGTAGCATCATAATAATATAAACGCGTATTTTTTTTTCTATACTCGTGGTTCTTTTAAAATTTAAAACTCAGTGCCTGTATTAAATGATTTTAACATATTTAGTCTTCTATAGGATCATCATATAGAATATTTATGCCTCAAAATTATTATTGGGCTACTGGATTTTGTTAGCCACACAAAGGAGGGTACTGGATCAAACCCTCGAGCAATGTAGTCTACAAGAAATTTAAAAAAAAATCAAATACTAAGGCAGTTAAACCGTACCGGTATTTGAAACATGAGGGTTGTAAATAAAGCAGCGTCAACACTTGGAACACAATTACAACGTCGTAGATTCATTATAAAGACTGTGGGTGCGAATCGGTAAGTCATGGAGTCGCGTTCAACGCTAGAAGGGGTTACTACAACATGTTTCGTTTCCGATATGACCAGTTAGTGATCAATGAGTTCTATAAATGCATTAATGAATAGCTTACTGATGTCGCGTGAAGAACTAAGCCCTCCTATTAATAAGGGTGGCTCTATGGAGCTTACTTAGTGAGCCATTCCAAAAAAGTATTGTCTTAGCGTTATAATTTTATATTATAAGTACACACTAATTTCAATTTTACATTGTCCTGTTTTCGATTTTACCTCATTTAAATACTTTTTAAAACTCTTTGTACTGTATTCTGTCTGTTGCCAATATTGACCGCTGATTTCTTGCCCCTGGTATAATTATACGTGCTCATTGGTCTTCCTTATCTTTTCTAAAATATGGATCCTACATCGTAGCTCTGTGTGCTTATCTTTCTTGAAGAAGCCATACCACATACAACTCCCCATTTCCGTTTCAACTTTGTTGCTCTTTTCATAGGCTCTGAAGTACTGGAAAGAATGCGTGGGTTTTCATTTGAGACCCCGTCCTTAAGTAAGATGTCTAGTATTTTTTCTGCATTTTGTTTTTATACTTGGATGGCTTTCTTAAATTTATCTACTATTGATCATGTCTGGCCGTTGCATTGGAAATATGCATGACTCTAGGAATTCCAATCTAAGTTTTCTGCTAATGGATTTCTCTAGTAAAATTAACTTTAGATTGCAGAATGCTTTCCAGGCTGTATTTATTCTCCTATTAATTTCTTCTTCAGAATTCTGCTCGAAGGTGGCCATTTGTCTTATGTATATGTATTACGTTGTGTATTCTATTTCTGTTTGTGAATTTAATAGAAATCTTAGCTGCATTTGTCATAAATTTCGTTTTATCTTTATTCAACGTGAGGCATATTTCTTTGCTTCATATGTGTAGTTCTTGTAGCATTTCTTGGAGTTCCCTTGCTGATTTGGCGAGATCGTAAACAGCGGGCACTATAGGTTAATTTTGAACCATATACTGTAGACAATCAACTAAAATTTTGAAAAGCATTATGCCGTTTTCGATATTCTACCATTTAAATTTATATAGTTCTATTTTCTCCCATTTCATTTTCCTTAAGGTGTCTTCTAACATTCAGGTCAATAATTTGAAGGAAATCAGGTCATACTGTTTTACTCCTCTGAAGCAAGAGATCTGTTTTGACTTTTGCATAGCTATTTTTATATAGATTAGTGAGGATATTAATATACTTTGTATATTCGTCGACGAGTCAGTACAACATACTCGTATGTTCCACTAAGTCGAAAGCTTTCTTCAAGTCGACGAATGCTAGGTATAGATTGAGGTTGAAATCATTTGCCATTGCAGCATTTGGTTGACTGTCTTTATGTGGTCCGCTGTACTGTAACAGGCTCCGAAGATCGCTTGTTCTGGTGCTTTATTTGCTCTAGAATAATATATTGATGTCACCCTCTTAGTTAGAATCATGGAGAAGAGTTTGTCTATGTTGGAAGATAAGCTTATCAGTTTGTAATTATTCAAGTCGTCTACCCTTTTTTGTGCAGCAAAATGTCCGTATTTACTTCCAATGTTCTGGTTTAACTTTTAATGTCATTATCGTGTTAAATAAATCTGTGAACGAAGCAAAATTGTACTCTTCTCCCCGATTCATTAAGTTATCCGACTACGCCCGGTGGTTTCTAAATTTTTAAATTATTTTGTTGCTCTCCATACCACAGTTCGCAATATGGAAGGGACGTCTTTTGCACTTGAGTTAGTAGGATTGTCAGGATTTTCGCCAGGTGTTACGTTGCACCTTGTGCTTGAGTACAGGGACTTTTAGAATTTTGTAGATTATTCCATGATGTCTTCTCTCGATGTCAAGCGTTTTCATGTTTGGTTCTTTGTTCATAGTGATCATTCTTTACGTTGTGACGTAGCTTCTTTGCGTTTTTCACAGATCTGAAAATTTTAAATTGCATATCTTGTGGAAATTTTATGATATTCTCTGGTATCTTTAGGAATTTCTTTCTTTACTATTTTGTTAAGTTTCATATATTCTTTAAGGATTCCAGGATTTATATGGGAGCTGGCATTTGAGGCTACGTAGCCATCCTAAAGTATGTTTACACATGCAGAACGGAAGTCATTGATAAAAACATAGGTGAACCAAACAAAAAATCCATTGGAATGTCCTCAAGACTTACATGAATCCTGTACAACGATTTATTACTGTAATAATCAATACCATTATTCAATATTTTGATCATCCTATCCTCCCTAGCCTTCCTCAGGAGTTCTTGAGAATTTGAGCTGAGTATATCAGGCATATTACTCAATATTTTGATGATCAAAATTATTGGCACACTCACCAACAATACTTAGCCTTTCCCTTTGATACAACACTCAAGTACTGAATTTTAATATGGAGTACGCCTGTGCATTTATGGCAGCTTTAACTATATAAGGAAGCATTTCCGAATGATAGTGGACGAATGCGGATGAATGATAGTCAATTTTTCTTGCGGAACTATAAACAGAGAATGTAATGACATGGGTCATTAGGGCCTGAATACAAATTTAGATTCCAATTCATCCCATAGGTGTTCGATTGAGTTTTGAGGTAGAGATTCTGGGTTGGCCAATCCATTTCTTGCCGATGGTGTCTCCTAACTTCCACCACATACACTTTACTTTATGGCATAAAGTATTATCATCACCAAACCGGCCCTTTACAGTAGGCAGTAAAGAAATATTAAGAATGTCTTTATAATCTTTGGCATTTATACTTTCATTTATTTTACTAGGAGACCAAGCCCTTGCCATGATTCGCCACATCTAAGTCCTTCAATCAGACGCACAACGCACAGTATGACTCATGGTACAATTTTTCAATGGTGCCCTGTCGAGTGACAGCGCTTTTACACCACTGCAGACTGTGCTTAGTATTCACAAATAAATATTTAATTTGTGTGCAGTTGCACAATCATAATGACTCAATTTATTATCTGCATAATTGAATTCTTGGGCGATTAATTCACTCGAAAATAAACAAGAAAACATTATCCTCTTAAAGTATTTGACGATCACTTTCGTATAGAATATGCAGCCTAACCGATAGGTGTTTACCTGAAGTAGCAAAATTACGTTTTCAGATTATAAAACCAATTGAAATGGTTGATTTAGCACCTTAAGAAGTATTGAAATCTCTCTGATAGACTTACTGCTTAAGTGAGAACCCATGACCATGCCATGTTTTGGTTTTTAACCTTACTCTACTGTGGTCGAAGCCATAACCTTTCGTTTTCTTTTCGTTTTACATTATTTTTTCCTTATTTATTTATTTATTTTATATTATTTTTACATTTGTTAACCTTTTTACCTCACTGACACATACAAACACAAAAACATGGATACACACCCAGATCCAAGGTGGAGATTTAAAATTCCCTGCCTCGCCGGGAATCGAACCCGGAGTGGAAGGTACCGACTACGTCTGGCGACGGTCTGTTGAAAGTCAATGTGTTCTTCAGATCTAACCATAATTAATTAACATTATTTGTAACACTGAACAGTACACAACCTGCAACCATCATTCATGTGGATACGAAGTTCATCTGGCCATGAACTAACTAACTCACTGTCATTATCGAACCCACAGGTTCATGGCCGCGCGGACATAAGCTCTCCATAATCGCTGTCCTGAGCTAATGTTTTCCAAACATTCCCTGTATAATCAACTTCCTTCAAATCATGGTTAAGTTATTCTCCCACTTCATTCTTAGTCTACTAAATGGGCGTTTTTCCTTCTGATTTTCTTACAAGGAGTTTTCATGCCCCTCTTTCATTCCCTATTCGCGCCACATGTTCTGCCAATCGTAGTCTACGAATATTAACTCTTATTATTATATTTTGTTTCCTACAAAGATCATGTAGTTCACTTATGTAGTTTTCTCAATTCACCTGTCTGTTCATCTCTCTTTGGTCTAAAAACTTTTCCTAAGAACTTCATTCTCAAATACTATTAATCTTTTCTCCTCCCTTAAAGTTAGAGTCCGTGTTTCGCATACATATAATATAAGTGGGAGAATAACAGTTTTACTTTTTTTTCAGTTGAATGTTTATGAGAAAAGTTGCGACGACAAAAGTTCCCATAATAGCAGCACTATTCGCGGTGTACCTATAATTCGATGGTGTAGTGTGTATTGGTCTGTTTTAAGATGGAAAAATTCGGCATGCAGTGCCCATAGCTAGAACTTTCAATGTACTATCGCCTCTTCCTCGTGTTCCTCATATCTGATTTGCGGCAAAATCGTTCATGTTCTAGCACCTTAACTTGCTTACTTATAAAAATTGCTAATTACATTTGCCAAGATTTATTCATATGTTGATGAAAGTTGCATCTGTTTTGGTGAATGTTGCAGTATATCGTACTCTAATGTCCTGTTTTCCGGAATTTTATAAGACCAAAGAACCGAAACACGATATGGCTTCTACAAAATAAATCACTTTGCAAGACTACTCTTAATTCTGATTTTAAATTTGATTTAAAATTTGATAAAATATCTAATCGCATACATTTTATTGATACATTAAAGAAATCAATATGTCTAAAGAAAATAAAAATGGAGTTGAAAATATCTAAATTTAGAATGAAAACGTTATTACTTTAGAAAGAGGGTTATGGATATATAGTCAATACATTTGTTCTGAAGTACAAACTAGTCATTACCTCTCCATAAAAATATATTTATATTTAATTTAAAGTTCGTAAGTTAGTTATGAAAAACATTAAACCACAATGTTTGTGTTTGATTTGTTAAATGCACGTTTATACGTTACCAAGTCGAAATTACGAAGTTGCTCAAGGGTTGATTAAAAAATGCTACGGGAGCAAACGAACCGAAAACCAACTTTATTCTCTTTCACTCTGCTTGCCTCGGAGGGAGAGTTAAATTAGCAGCAATACACTTCCATCGGTCTCCCAGCGCTTTTAGCTACTCTTCACTTTCTTCTAATGTAACGGAATTAGTTGGAATTTCAATACTATTGCCATCAGAGCTCTGCAAAATCTCAGTTACAGCTCCAAGAAAGTATGATGACACGAGTAGAGAATAATGAAACTGATTTATTTAATGCAGAGGCATTGGTATAAATACCAATAGCCTTACAATGAAATTGAAGTTTCCATAGATCATGTTTATATGGGCCTATAATTCTTCTGTACGTGTGCATGTCACTGGACAAATTTTAATTACATTTGTGTGTGTGTGTTTGAGTGGGCCCCTGGATGGTTTAGATTCACAATTGGACCCTCTAAAATCATTAGATTTAGGCATTCACCTGAAGTGAAGCGAATATTTAAAAATCGCTCTAGCAGTCACAATGTTCGATGCTCCACAACAAAACTCAGTACCGGTATATTATTAGAATAAACCGAGGTAGGTATTATCCTGACTATTATACTTCATGGGGTGATAGCCGGTTGCTGCTACACATATACACGTTCTAATTACAGAGGTGGGCGATCATCCAACCAGTATAGGAGTAACAATAAGTCAGCCTGTCGGGTCATCCAGCCGTTATAGCTGATTTTCCCAACTTGGACTCGGTACTATTATAGCAAACCATAATTTCTCGCAATGTTAGGCGGGCGCCGGTCCCCTACTGGCTGAAATTCTACGAGAAAATTATTTCCCTACGGGAACTCGAAACAGCGCAAGTCCCGTATATCTGCACCACGTCATGATGCTTTAATATGCTCAGCTAGGGTGTGAGACTTGTGAACATTTAGAAGAAGCAACACTGTAGCTCAGTGATACGAGTACAAGCCGAACATTTGCATGTTACTATGTCGAAATCAAAATTACCAGCTGTTGCTTAATTTTTATCCATAAAGCTAAGTTTACGTAATGGGAAGATTAATCCGTAATTGTGGTTTTCGCAATTTGGTATAATAATAACAACAACAACATTAATAACTACAGTAATAATAATAATAATAATATTAATAATAATAATAATGTATTACTGTAGGCTTTCACGGCCGGCGTCTTGATCCCTATTAGGTTCGTCTTCCGGGCATATAGGCCGTGGTCCAGTCGTTCTTCTACTCGACGTTTCGTCTACTGCTGCGGTAGACATCATCAGGAGATACTGCGTGCTCTCTGTGAACTCCTCAACAGTCGGCTGCAGACTGTTGAGGAGTTCACAGAGAGCACGCAGTATCTCCTGATGATGTCTACCGCAGCAGTAGACGAAACGTCGAGTAGAAGAACGACTGGACCACGGCCTATATGCCCGGAAGACGAACCTAATAGGGATCAATAATAATAATAATCTTCATTATTGGAAATTTCTTTAGAATACAGTAGTTTTACTATAACACATTGTAAATTTTACTCCTCCATAAATCCCTATTCTCTGCATCACTCTCTGTTAATCCTCCTGACACCATACTCCTATGCACTAATTGAACCCACTGTTCTTTCAGTCTCCTATTTATTCTGTTGACCTCCGTTTGAAAATGTGATATAATAACAACGACAATAATAATAATAATAATAATAATAATAATAATAATAATAATAATAATAATAATAATAATCATCATCATCATCATCATCATAGTACATTCACGAATTTAGGTCATTTGTTGACCTGTTTCGGCCTCAAGAGAAACACCATCCAAAAGTCTTTTGAGTGGACGTCCTGGTCTTCTTCTTCCTGCAGGTTGATATCTTAACATTTGTTTGGGTATTCTGTGATCTTCCATTCGATGAACATGTTGCATCCATCTTGACATATAATCAGAAATTTTGTTTTCTAAAGATTCCATGTGTAATTCTTCTAAGATGTCTTCATTTTTTTTTGTATCTAGTAGTGTGTATCCTGCAGTCCTCCGAAGATATCTCATTTCAACAGATCTAAGTCTCTGTATATCCTTCTGTTTCAACGTCCATACTTCGCTACCATACAAAAGAGTTGGAAGAGCCAGAGTTTTATACACTTTCAGTCTTGAATGCTTTTGGACTAACTGTGGTTTGAAGATAGAATTTATCAACCCTAAAATTCTTAAAAATTTAGATATTTTGCATTTACATCCTTTTCTTCTTCATATGAGATATTGCATCCTAGATATGTAAAATTATTCACCTGCTCCAAAATTTTATTTTCAAGTACAATTTTACTTCTGACAGGATCTGTAATAATAATAATAATAATAATAATAATAATAATAATAATAATAATAATAATAATAATAATAATAATAACAGTAACAACAATAATAACAATAATAATAATAATAAGCAACTAATGCCTAATGCCTAATCGAGGAAGTGCAGAAGATTATTATTGATATTATTATTCCATGCATAGTAATTCTGCCCGAGGGCAGGTCTTTCACTACTGCAATCATAGCATTTTCATGCTATGCTTTGCAGCTTTAGTAGGGAATTGTAGGTGTGGTAGCTTCCCGTTGCTTTCCACACCGGTGAAGAATGATGATGATGATGATGATAATAATAATGATAAGGATTTTGATGATGACCATATGATTTCGGGAACCGATTGGGCCATAAAGTTTTCCTGAAATTTGTCTTACAGGTGAGAAAAAAACCCCGATAAAAACCTCATCCAGAAAAACTGTCCCGACCGGGGATCGAACCCGGGCCCTCTGCGTGACAAGGCAGTACGCTACCTTATTATTATTATTATTATTATTGTAATTATTATTATTGTAATTATAATTATTATTATTGTAATTATAATTATTATTATTGTAATTATAATTATTATTATTGTAATTATTATTATTATTGTAATTATTATTATTATTGTAATTATTATTATTATTGTAATTATTATTATTATTATTATTATTGTAATTATTATTATATATTATTATTGTAATTATTATTATTATATTATTATGTAATATGATTATTATTATATTGTAATTATTATTATTATATTATTATTATTATTATTATTATTATTATTATTATTATTATTCAATGTCACCAGTTTGTCATTTCGACATTTCTGGTAGTCTCTCCTGGCATTGGCATATTATAATCTACTTCTGAGTTTGGGACACGTGGAAGGCTGGGTTACGCCGCCCCAATGATATATATTGGGTGATGATAATGGTAACTATGCGTCAAGAGAGGTCATAAACCTAAACTAAATCTAATGAGATGAATATGATAATGATTATAATGAGGCCAGATTATGTGATGACCGTTTGGGCTTAAAGTTTCCTGACTTTTGTCTTATAGGTGAGGAAAAACTTTGAAAAACCTCACCCAGGAAACTTGTCCCGGTTGAATCCGGGCCAGCTACGTGACAAGGCAGCACGCTCCCTCGAGACCACAGCGGTGGTTAATATAATCTTAGTTATCATACTGTCTTGCCAGCCCCTATCGTATAAAAAAAAAGAAAAGAAAATTAAAATAACTATGCTAAAAAGCCCAATTGGAATAATAGTAATAATAATAATAATAATAATAATAATAATAGTAATAATATAATAATAATAATATAATAATAATAATAATATAATTTTAGTGACCTATTATGTGAATGCCTTAAGATCCATCAGCTTTAACTTGCACTGCCTAGACTGCGTTACGAGTGAGAGAAAGGAAATGGCGGTGAGATGCAGTGACGTATACAAATATGCTTCCGTCAATTCAAATCAATTCATGGTTTTTCATAAGTAATGCCACGAGTGATTTCCAAATTATCGATAAATTCACGACTCACGAAGTGAGGAGTGAATTTATCTAGAGAATTTGGAAATCAAGAGTGGCATTTGTTAGGACTATTTAACGAATAAAATTAAGCTGTTTACTCACAAATCATTATTTAACTATAGTTATTTTAAAATATTTATATATTTAATGTAAACGGCGATGTTTGAAAACAAATGAGAAACGATAGGTACGCTTCTACTGCTTCTTTTGTTTATCACTGCAACCAGATCATACTATTTATTGCCAAAGGAACGCAATATTGTAAGAATGCTCTCTAGTGGAGAAAAAATGAAACACATCAATCTGTATATTAATTCATTTTTGATGTCGTATGATGTAAATATGACAATTATATTTTTCTCGATTATTACCTGGGAAAAAAAACATTTAAGAAAGTGCAAACAGTGGTTTCTTTTTTTGGTGGTATAATCAATTGCTACAAATGTTGACATGTAAGCACTATTATATACAATCTGGTAGCCGTATTTGTTATAGGCTCAGTCACTGCAAAATAACGGTCAGACCTGTTCAGAATATTAAAAAGGAGGAGCTTTGTTTAATATATGATAATCCTAACACTGATAAATATTTCGTGAAACACGACTCTGATTGGTTGTAAAACAGGAATCATTGAAACGTGATTGGTCATTGACTCCCATTTGGGGCATGAGTTAAATAGTCAGTTTAAGCTCTTCAGTTAGTTGAAAAAAAGTTCAGTACGTCAATTGTCATCTCCTTACTGTATGACAGACGTGATCGAGAAATTCTTTTCTATAATTGGCTCCAATTCAATATATATAAGCTTATATACTTTTTTCAAATATTACCAACGTCGTTTAAAATTTAAAAAAAACTTACTTTGTGAATAGGAAAACTTCATCAAATAAACCCACAAAATTGCAATATAACTTTAAATAGAATTCCCACAGGATTTCTCATTGAGAGAAAATTGAATATATTTTAACTTAACGACAAACTCTATAACTTTCTGCTAAAAAATGTACTATGAATTTTCGCAATTTATAGGGAAGTAGAAAAAAATCACTTTTACTGACTGATTAAAATAATCTTCTCCGTGGCTTAACAAACAAGAAATGAAAAAAATAAGTAATCTGAACATCAATGATTCAAATATTGAAGAAGTAAAATCATATAAATATCTTGGTTCAACTGTAAATGGAGAAAAACTATATAGAGGAAGAAATTGGTGAAAGAATCCTATTCAAAAGTACACTTTTCTCCAGATTAACCATAGTTAAACTGTATAATACAGTAATAAGACCAATTGTAACTTATGGCTGTAAAACATGGGTACTGAAGGAGTCTGATGAACAAAAACTATTAATCTTTGAAAGGAAGATCTTACGGAGAATATTTGGACCAATTAGAGAAAGCGGGGGGGGAATGGCACATGGCTTCATACGAAGGAACTCTGAATTAAATAATCTAATACGAAATAAAAATATAATAAACCACATTAAACTCAAATACTGCGCTGGTTTGGACATCTAGGCCCAGCCGTCCACCCCTTGGGATACCTCGGTCGTCAAGACCATACTCCCAAGTCCTAGTTCTAGTCCTCCCTATCCTATGTTCGCGTCCACGTTCAAGTTCACGGTCCTTAAACCAACACCCCAGGGAGAGAGTGTTGGAGTTTGCAGTTCTGGGAATTGCTGAGCTACATAGTACATCAGGTCGCTTAATCCTGACGACCCCACAGTTGGTCCACGGGCTCCATGAGCCTAGCCGGGAGGACTGCTGTCGCAGATCCACCGACCATTCCCCTGTTCTGCCTCCAGGGACGTGTCCTGCAGCCGTTGTGAGACCGGCTAGGGCTACAAGCCCAACAGTGTGAGACTTTTAGTACATCCAGGTGCTCATCTCCTGGCGACCCCCCAGTTTGTCGACGGGCCCGTAGGCCGAGCCAGGAACCAGTACAGTAGCTCCCCTCTGGACTGGTCCGAGCCGAGCCCTGGTATGCCCCCAGGGACGCCTTCTGCAGCTGTTGTGGGCCAGCACGGAGCTCGCAAGCTCCAACAGATGAGCAAATAGTTCGACAAGGCGCTCAACTCTTGCCTACCCCACTAATGGTTCACGAGTCCCTTGGACTTGACCGGGAGGACTCTCTACAGATCCACCGACCTTTCCCCCAGTGCACCAGCTGGGGACGTGTTTGGTTGCTGAAGTGGGTCCAGCCTGAGCTATAGTACGTCAGGTCGCTCAACTCCTGACGACCTCACAGATTGTCCTTGGGTCACTCGGTTCCAGAGTCGGCGCTAAGTCCCAGACCCAAAAGACCGCGCTTCCTCCTTTCCCGAGCTTATTGACCTGGTGGTAATTCCCAGCATTACGCCCGGTATTGTCCCAACCAGCCCGTTCGCAAGACTAAGCCTAGTCGTGCCGCTGCTGTGAGTCAGCCCACTGAGCAATGTAGGCATCCAGGGAGCTCATCGCCCATGGTGCCCCCACAAAGGTCCTCGGGATTAACCAAGAGAAGGGAGCTGCTGATCTCCACAATCTCCCACCGCCTCGCCACGACGGCCGCTGCTCTCGTTGTGGGCCGGGACATTTGAGCTTTAGTACAACAGGGCGCTCGTCTCCTGTTGACCCCACTTACGGTCCGCGAGTCCATCGGACTTGGAAGGGAGGACTGACTAGCAGATCCACCGACCTTTTCCCCACTACGCCACCGAGGGGACGCGATTTGCTGCTGAAGTGGGCGCAGCACGAGCTATATAGTGCATCAGGTCGCTCGAGTCCTGACGACCTCACAAATGGCCCGCGGGTCCGCGGTCTGGACCTAGCCGGGAGGAGTGCAAGCAAACCACCGACCGTTCCCCTATCCGCCACCCAGGGACGCGCCCTGTTGCTGTTGTGAGCACAGCGCTGGTTTGGACATGTAAATAGGTAAATAGAATGCAGGAAGACAGGCTCGTAAGAAGAATAAACAAATAGGAACCAATATGCGCCAGAACAGCAGGACGCCAAAAAAAAAAAAAACAGATGGCAGGATGATGTTATAAAATATATATTACAAATGGAAATTGGAAATTGGCCAGTCTGTATCCAGGATAGATTCAGGTGGAGAAAAGTTGTCGAGGAGGACAAAACTTCAATGAGGTTGTAGTCGCCTACTAAAGAAAGAAGAAGTGGCTTAACAATAAAAAAAACCTCCTCTACTCGATTCTGATACAAGGTCGTGTAGAGGGACGAAATGAGATGAACCCATTATATTGAATGTCTGTCAATTACAAAAAACCCGGCCGACCACGCCTGATGCATTATCACAGGGGAAAATGAAACTGAATTAATGAGATGAGTATGGAGGAATGGTGAAATGTATTTTGTGGTAGGGGAAAACCCGAGGAAAAACCTGCTCACACTTCGTTACTTCCGCAACGAAACCCACATGGGGTGATCGCGACTCAATCTCAGGACCCCAAAAGTGAGAGGCGAGCTCGTGCCACGGAGCCGCCGGCTTAACAATTAATGTGTCTGAAATCGGGTTCATGCGGAAAATTGAGAAAGTAATTGGATTCAAAGCAGCAAAATCTTCTCAATTAAATACAAACTAAAATTGAAACATTCGTAACTTACCGCTCGATTTCCTGTTTTGACATATGATATCCGGCGAGGGCACCATTTAAGTCATCCTTAGCTTCTCGAAGTTATCGTATCATGGATTTATTTTAGGCCATTTAGAGACAAATTTTTCACACAAAATCTTCAAATAATAAATATAGAATATAGAATAGAGAATGTTGTACTGAAACTTTGATTAAGAGCTTGGAGTTAACACACTCAGATAAAGTAGATAAATGTATAAACATTGAATTGTTAAAATAAATACTGCAGTAATTAAGTTGACTATTTAACTCATGCCCCAAATGGGAATCAATGACCAATCACATTTCAATGATTTCTGTTTTACAACCAATCAGAGTCGTGTTTCACCAAATATTCATCAGTGTTAAATTTACCATATTAAAGAAATCTCCTCCTTTTTAATATTCTGAACAGGTCTGACCATTATTTTGCAGTGATTGGGCCCATAAGAAATACGGCTACCAGATTGTATATATAGTGCATAGATGTCAACACATTAGCGCTTGGAGGAGTTAATATAAAAACATTTGTAGCAATTGATTATACCACCAAAAAAAGAAACCACTGTTTGCACTTTCTTAAATGTACTTTTTCCCAAGTAATAATCCAGAAAAATGTAATTGTCATATTTGCATCATACGACATCAGAAATGAATTAATACAGTTTGATATGTTTCATTTTTTCTCGACTAGAGAGCATTCATACAATATTGCGTTCCTTTGGCAATAAATAGTATGATCTGGTTGCAGTGATAAAGAAAAGAAGCAGATGAAGCGTACCTATCGTTTTTCATTTGTTTTCAAACATCGCCGTTTACATTAAATATATAATTTTTTTAAAATAACTATAGTTAAATAATGATTTGTGAGTAAACAGCTTAATTTTATTCGTTAAATAGTCCTAACAAATGCCACTCTTGATTTCCAAATTCTCTAGATAAATTCACACCTCACTTCGTGAGCCGTGAATTTATCGATAATTTGGAAATCACTCGTGGCATTACTTATGATAGATTATGCGCTTGGTGCACTATATTACATTATACAGTAGAGATCTACATACATATATACATACCCTCTTACTAATAATCCATATATAACTTTTATACAAGGTTTTACACATCTCACTTGAAAATTCTTACTAATAAAACACTGTATTAGCTGTTCAGTGTAGAAGAGGTGTACAACTTTACATGGGAATCGTTATACATGCCTCCAGCCTTGTTTAAGGATTCTATAACTAGACAAAATGTCGGACATCAAGATCAACTGATTGTTTTCTTATGATATTGATGAAAGTTTCCTTAAATTTAACCCAAAATGCAACACTTTAACGACTGTTTGATGGATGCACAGGGCATAAATAATATTAATAAAACTCTGGGTAGGAAAATAAAGGCATCATAAAATGCCTTTCGTTACACTCATTCTCGATTAGGCCTAAACATTTTAAAATTGAACATTGAATCACAAAAGGATATGTTCTACAATAATTGCTTTAGACAAGATTTAACCTGAATGTAGTTTAAATGCTTCACAATATTATTTTAAGAAGACTTTCTTGCATCTTTAATACATAACACACACACCGATATAAAAATATATTTAAGTATAGAGGCACGATTATTGCAAGAGGATATGTGTTAACTTGGTAGTCTTGTGGTTAGAGCTTCTGGCTGCGATGCGTGAGGTCGTAGGTTCGATTCCCGGTCAAACTATGTTTTTTTTTTTTTCGCTTGAAATGATATTTTGTTGTCGGTAGCATTTCCTACTATTTTGAACGTTTTCTAACGCATCTTAAAACACTGCATATAATTCATAAGTAATGTGTAAAGCTTTTATTAGTTTCCAAGAATTGGTCGAAATTCTTGACGTTAGATGGCAGCACATTATCTGTGAAACCAATTCTACGTTTTATTTGACAAAGCGTGAAGTGAAATGTATATAAATTAAAACACACTTATTTTTTCCGTACCTCCTCAATTAGGAAATCTCTATTAATTCTTATCCATATTCATTTCTTACACAATAATCACTAGTTGATGTTGTTTTATTTCTGTTACAAACTGCGAGTAATATTGTTCTGACGTCACTATGATGACGAATATGTGACGTATTGTGTATAACTGCTGTTTTGTATATAGCTCCGGCACAACGTTTATTAGTAAGGAAATTAAACGTGATCTACATAAGGCATACATATTGTATAATTAAACAACTGATGAAAGCTTGTATTAGAGATTTTTATTAGTAAGACCGTAAGTGTTCTGCCCAAGAGCAGGTCTTTTACTGTAAACTCAGCATTCTCCACTGAGCCTTCCTTTTTATATCCTCATATCCCCATACAAACCGTTCCTTTTAATATTGTCTATCATCCGATAAATCTTTCTGCCTCTAACCTTTTTTTTCCGTTGACCATTCCTTCTAGGGTATCCGTCAGCAGGAGAGTTTCTTCTTAGCCAGTGGCCAATCCAATTTCTTTTCCTCTTCTTTATGAGTTCCAGCATTGTTCTTCCTTCACCCACTCTGTCTAGCAGATATTTATTTTTTTATTTTGTCTGTCCATTTTATACACTTTTCCTTCTCCATATCCACATCTCAAAAGAGTAGAAGTATAGCCAAATAATTTTCAAGATGCGCAAACGAATGTGGTTTAGTGACGTTAAGGTCAGCAAGCAGGGTAGGACAGGAAGGAGGGTACCGCGAATGGGGATATTCTGAAGTAAATCCTCTTGAGATGATGGGATGTTTCGGGAAGATAAGGGAAGAAAGAGAGATTCAAGTCTGGGGAGAACATGTGACGTAAAGTAGGTATGTCTAGACTTTTTTAGCTACTGCGCTGCGGTCAGTTTATATGGTTTTATCTCCAACTTTCACAGACGCACATCTTCCTTCAAAATTTATGTAATTAAATAAAAATAAAACTTAAGGTTTTATGCGATTTTCATAATCAATAATTAATATGAAAATCACATAAAACTAAGTTTTAATGTCATTTAATTAAATAAATTATTGATTTTCATGAAGTAAACGCCAATTCAATTGATTTCTTCAAAATGTTCACAGTTGTCTTCCAACGTTGGTACCTTTGCTGGAAGCACATCTGAAATACACTGGTAGGAAAATCACTTTGACTTGCTCATGTGGTAATGATGATCTCTTCGGACGACTAGGCAGTTTTATAAATCGCAATGTGAAATCAGGTAAGCATGGAGAATGTGGAAAAAAAAGACTACGTAATAGTTGAAAAATCAGTTAAAGCATCACCTTGCCTTTCGGCATGTCGTGACGTTTTTTTCTTTTTCTTTTTTTTCCCTAGATGATTTCCAGATGGTGGAATGTCGTCTGACATAGAGAACACCAATGCTTCGTCTCCTATTATGATTCGAATGAGAAAGTTCCATCTTTGTCAAGACTATCGATCAGTTCGCCGGCAAATATCCTTTTGACAAGCATAGGCCGATGTGCTGGGGCGTTGTCATGTTGCAACAATAAGCGGTTGCTGCTTTAAAGCTTAGAACGGACGCATACGAAGAATTAAATCATGTGGACTTGAAAGAATATCCTTCTACCTCTCCTGGCTTACAGTTGTTTGTTGTGGGATGAATTCTACATGGACAATTTCTAAATAGTTGAAAAAACAGTTAAAGCATCACCTTGCCTTTCGACCTGTCCTGTCGTATTTTTTCTTTCTTTTCTTGACGATTCCGGCGATTTTCAGGTGGTGGAATGTCGTCTGACATTGAGAACACCACTAATCGTCTCCTATTTATGATTCGAATGAGAAAGTCCCTTTTTTTCGTCAATACTATCGATCAGGTCGCCGGCAAATGGTCATGCAATCGTTATGTTAGTCTTGCGTGGAAAACCATATTGGCTAAAAATAACTCACTGGCATTATCGAACCCACAGGTTCATGACCGCGCGGACATAAGCTATCCACATATCTCTATCCTGAGCTAATGTTTTCCGATCATTCCTTGTATAATCGCCTCAAATCATGGTTCATGTTATTCTCCCACTTCATTTTTTGTTTGCCAACTGGGCGTTTTCCCTCTGGCTACCCTAAAATAAGCTTCCATGCCCATCTTTCATTCTCCATTCGAGCCATATGTTCTGCCCATCGCAGACTACGATACTTAACTGTTCTTGTTATATCTGGTTTCCAATTATATCATGTACCTCACTATTATGTAGTATTGTCCATTCAACTGTCTGTACATCTCTATTTGTTTCAAAAAGTTTCTGAGAATTTATTCTCAAATACTTGTAATCTTTTTTCCTCCCTGTATCACGTGGAAACTTCAGGCCATCAGACATACATTTGTGACACGTTCCATTTTAATGTCTAGAGATTGGAAAAGGATTTTAATTGGGGTTCCTTCCTATGAGGCAGATGGTAAAGGATTTGATTGGGCGCTGGATTTAGAAAGGGTTTCCTCGGTTCGTGAGGAATTTGGCCACTCGGTCTGCTCAGGTATCGTGTGCGGTATGCGTAAGGTTCTCTGCTCAGGGATGCACAAGAACTTTTGTCGGGTAGAATTCATTGTTGTGAATTAATTTTTGATTGATGTAGTTTATTGTTGTATCGATGCACACTTGAAATATGTTATACTGTACACTTGTCTGAATATAATCTTCCGCATTAATCTCAAGATCAATGACCGCGTTTCTGATGATATTGTCATGTTAAAGGCTAAGTCACTGGTTGATATTAACTTGTATGAGACTGAAATCTTTAAATAATTCACACCGATCACTCGACTTCTTACGTACTTTATATCGATAGCCATTATTGTTAAGTCTTATTTAATCCTTACTCACAAATATATTTTAAGTTAATCTTTTTATTGGCAAAAAATATGTCTAAGTTCAATTATGTGAGATGTTGAAAGTTTTAAAATATGAAGATTGACTTGCAGATGCCAGTGTCGGTGCCGGAATGCAAGTCTAGATGTTATCGGCGTAAGTGTCTGAGATTCGTCTCCCTCGCCTGTAACGTAAACTAGGTTCTCTCACTATTTCAACATCGGGATCTGAGATCAATGCCTGAACATATGTAACAATTATCTTGATTGTCCTAGGGATGTGTCCTAGGGTCTATCATAGGAAAGGTTTTCAATTTTTTATTGGTCATGACGTCACCAAGAGGTCGTGATCTTCTGTATTGGGTATAAGTACAGTAAATTCATGTGCAAATGCAATGTTAGGCCTATGGGATTCTCGGCAATTAACAGTCGCGTCGGTTTTGGTTTCAGTTAAGCCTATCGCCTGTAATTCTAGTCTCCCACGTTAGCAATAATGCTATTTGCAGTGAGTTCCAAATTTCCCGACCATAAATTGTCTTTTGTATTTTTCTGTCATCGCAGCAAGATTAGTTATTGTGTAGCCGCTGCTACAGAAAAGAATTCTCGCAAATCCCTTAGTACAAAGGACTTCACATTCTTCAACTTTCATTGTCCTGAGTTTTCGCCAATGCCATTTGACAATAGAGAAGGGTTCGTCTACCTGTGGTCTCCCGTCTATTCATAACTAGTAATTAATTCTACTTAATATGAACTTCGATAGATCATCTGGTTTGCGTTTAATCATTCGTAATCGTATCGTACCCGGTTTCCTGAGTAGATCAAGTATAAATACAACCTAGGTCGGGTAATTACTTCGTTTCGTGGCTTATCAGTCATTCGTAAGTTTAATTAGCATATATTGGGTCTCTAATTTATTATCTATTATTTCTTAGGCCTATAAATGAGACTGAGCGATTGACGTTTCATAAGCTGCTGTGAGGTCATTTACCGAATGGAAGTGGTTAGCACGTACCAATGTTGCAATTTCTTAAATCTTCGGTGCAATTGACTGTTGTAAGCCGAACAGTTCGCACATCATCATAAACTCGCACTTAAAGGCAGTACCGTGACCAAGGTATCGTTGCCGTACACTTGTTTAATCATTTCAAAGGTTTCACTAGCTGATTTGCTAAATTTTTATATTTTTCTGTTGCTCAAATCCTGACATTCTAATTTTGCACAACTCACATCCAACCACCCTTTGAAACAACGTTGATAGTTCTACTTAACTCTGCAACAGTGGGCACAATATATCTAAAAGCTTGGCAGGCCGTTAGACTTTTAAGCACTCCCTCTTTACACCATCTTTAAATTCAAGCATTAACTTATAAGAACCATACGATTCCAGTAAAATTTCCCTGATTTTATTTATTTTTCTATTTTATTGTCGCTATACTCCGAACAACAAATACCAGTTATGTAAAATTGTAGACTTTCACGGCAAGTATTTTGATTCATCTATTTTATGTCTTTCGGGCTAAATGGCCGTGGTCTGGTTTTATTAAAACTCGACGTTTCGTCTACTACTGCGGTAGACATCCTCAGGAGATTCTGCGTGTTCTTTGACTTGTTAACTCTTCAAATGTCGGCTGCAGACTGGCTGTGTGTATGTATGTATGTGTTGGCAGCGCGTAGCGCTGCCCAGTGTGCCGCGTTTGGAACCAGTTGTAGCTCCCTGGCGGCTAATACCTGAGTGTCTATCGTTATGTGATTTCATCATATGGCGCTAGTTAGCGGCGTTAGTGTTCAGTGATTTGTTTATGTTATTTATTATTATTTATGAATATGGGCGAAATGAGGTGTAGCACCTCTAGAGCAGGGCGTCGTAAACCATTGGTCGGACAAGCAGAGAGTCCGAAAGCCGACCAAGTGGAATGAGCCACACTACTCTAGCTGTGGTACAGCACTCATTTCTGTTATCTGGACCATCTAGGGCCTTTATGGTGGTCTTTGGAATATGTTTTTATGTACAGCACGCCGCTGTAGCATATGCCCTATATTGCGAACAATTGGGTTCGTGTGAATTTGTATTTTGTGGTACATATTGTCCACCTGGTTTTCCATTTGATTCGCAATATATTGCACTTTAGCTAGGTTGTGCAGCTCTGTGATCCTCGTGTACCGCGGGGCCGAAAATATGATCTTAAGACATTTATTTTGTATTATTTGTACTTTCTTTTTGTGACAAGCGGCGAGGATGCTCCAGGCTTCACAACCATACAGCAGCATGCTGCGGATCACCGCTTTGTACAGTGTTAGTTTGATCCTTATTGGCAGGTTTGTCGACTTGAAAAATGGATATAGTAAGGCAATTGCTGCACTTGATTGATGGAGAAGATGTCGAATATGAATTTGTAAAGTAAGCTTGGAATCAAGATGGAGTCCAAGATACTTGACTGAAGTCTCTAGCTGGAGTTGGTGGGCTCCCAAGGTGAGTTGGACTGGACATGGTCTACTGGATTTGTTGAATAAAATTGCTTTAGTTTTATTCACATTTAGTTGGATGTTCCATAGTCGGAACCAGGAATGGATGACATTTAGTGCTGATTGTAGCACTAGGACACGTCTATGGAGTAACCGGAAGGGCGTCTGATGATACACACAGGTGTCATCGGCAAAGGATGCTACATGGATTCTGTTAGGAGTTGGCATATCTGATACATAGAGTGTATACAGGATAGGTGAGAGGACTGCTCCTTGGGAAACTCCTGCTATGAGTGGCTTGCAGTCAGAGTTTGACCCACTAATCGACACATAGAATTGTCTTTTAGTTAGGTACGTGGCTATAAGTTTGATTAAATTGACCGAAATTTGAAATTTGATCAACTTGTATATTAATCCATTTATCCAAGTCGTATCGAAAGCTTTCTCAATGTCTAGAAAAACTGCTAGAGTACTTTTCTTGTTATTGAATCCCGTAATAACTTGGTCAATCAGTCTAGCAAGCTGGAGTGGAGTACTGTGTGTTTTCCGAAACCCGAATTGATGATTTGGTATTAAGTCTTTAGTTGAGACTTCATTTTTAAGTTCTGCCAAAATGAATTTTTCCATTACTTTTCCCAGCACAGGTAGAAGACTGATTGGCCTCAAGTTGTCTGGATTTGGGAATAGTTATAACTTTGGCCTTTTTCCATACTTCAGGGAGGCAAAGTTTAACTATTTGTAGGAATAGGATAAGTGCTTTTATAGGTAAATGTTTAACCGCTAGGTAAGGTATTCGGTCGTGGCCAGGGCCGCGATTCGATGGGAGCTGCTTGATTACTTCCCTCAGTTTTGAGAGTCGTATATCATGAAGGATGAGTGGGATAGGCCTTTCAAGAAAAGTACTCACTGTATGGTGAACTTCAGCTTCGTGAGCTGGTGTGGTGAGCTCATGTGGCTGGAACCTTTGTGCCAAATGATCCGCGAGTATCTGTGCTTTCTCCCGAGGGAGATAAGCCCAGGTGCCATTATGTTGAATGGCCGAAGGTGGAGCCGGTGCTCTGCTTCTTTTAATTCTGTTGAGTATCTCCCAAGGTGGAGTTTTCTTTTCAGAGAATCGCTGAAGAGAAGATTCCCAGTCAGCGGTTCTCATTTCTTTTAGTAGTCGGTTCCGAGCCAGATGAGCGTATCTGTTGTATAGCTGTCTGTGTTGGGGTGCTCCGAAAGTTCGGTATAGCTTTTGATACCTTCTTTTTTCATTTAGTAAATTTTGAAGTGTTGGATCGTGTGGTCTTGTATTATCAGTGTTATCCGTTCGTGTTGTTGAAAGTGTAATGGCCGTTTTTATTGTGGCCCTGTAAGCTAAGGACTTCGTGTTCTAGTTGTTCTGTAGATTGGACAGACAGTGTAGGTTTAACCCATTGGTTAAGCATGTTTGTGTATTTCTGCCAATCTGTGTTATCATAATGTTTGTTCAGGGGTGAGGACATTAGAAATGTTGGACTGATTTTAAAAAGTATTGGACAGTGATCTGAGTCTAGTGCGTCTGTTAATGTGGTGACGTGTGGAGAGATAGGGACGTTCTTTGATAGCGCAATGTCTAGTATGTCGGCTGTTAATCCAATTCGTGTGTTTTGAAAGTGTGTGGGATCCCTTGGAGCAGAGATTTCTACATTGTGAAGTTGGCAATATCTTTGTAGTATTACTCCAGACTGATTTTGGACACGACAATTCCAATAATGATGTTTGCTGTTAAAGTCTCCCGCTAACAGGTAGTTAGGAGAGACTGATGTGAGTGCATCTAGGTCGTGTCTCGTCAATAGTCTGTTTGGAGATTTATAAATTGACGCTATATAAATGGTTTCCCGGTTTGAGATGGGCAGAAATATGGCTGTGGCTTCTATAAATTGTAGCCGAGGTATTGGGGCCAATCTATGGCCAATGGACTGTTTGATGCATATTGCAGTTCCTCCAAGGGGACCATTTAATCGGTCGTTTCTGTATATGTGATAGTTCGGAATTTTGAATTTATCCCGTGGCTTTGGCTTTAAGTGCGTTTCATTTAACATCAGAATGTCTATATCTCTCTCTTGTATGATAGTGATTAACTCTTTAACCTGCTTTGTTACACCATTGGCGTTAAACGCCGCGACATTGAGATAGCTTCCGTTATTGAACCTAGCCATTGCAGCGGTAACATAAATTTACGAGGCTGGTGATGAAAGAGAATTTCTCAGCCGGTGATTTCATTGTGGCCAGTAAGGGCTCTATATTTTTGAGAAACTCTTGTCCATCACCAAACAAGGGGATTTGAGGGAGAGAGCTAGTCTGCTCCCGAACAGTGCTTTTTTCTGCCGGTTTTGAAGGACCAGCCATTTGGCTGTAGGAAATACTTGGATTGACTGGTTTCGAGGTGAAAGTTCTGGGTTTGTTAGTTGGAGCCTGTTTGGGTTCAGGCTTCTTTAGGAATGCAGCTTTTGCTGCTATATAGGATGGGCATTCTCTGTATGATGCCGGATGTCCTGTTTCGCCGCAGTTTGCGCATCTGAGCTTCGATCTATCCGTGAGAGCCTCAGCCTTCACTGGACAGTTCCTGTGGTTATGGGTACCAGCGCAGACCACGCACCGCGGCGTCAGACTACATCCTCCAAATGTGTGGTTAAATTTTTGGCAGTTAAAGCACTGCTTCAGGCCAGATCTTGGTCTGTAGGGCTCAACTGCGACCACTGTATAGCATAGACGCTCGAGATTATATATTTCTCTTCCTATGTCGTTATTTTCCACTTCTATTATGAATAGTGGAAGTGGAATTTGCCGATCGTTGTCTTTTCGGCTCATTTGCTTGATTGATATTATGGGATATTCGGTTTCATTGAGTTCGGCTTGTATCTCCTCGATGGGAGTGTTAGCAGGCAGTCTTTTAAGTACCACGCGCAGTGGCAGATCTTTCTTCATTACATATGTGTAATGCTCTTTGCCTGTTGCAGTGAAATACTCTTTTAGAATTTTGTGATCTGCCACTGTTCGTGAATAATAGCGCAGACCTTCTGTAGTGCTGACTACTCTCGGCTCTTGCGAGAGTTTTTTGGATGCACGGAGTTCACGATTCATTTTAAATAGGTCTGAATGACCTATTACCGTTATCGGTGGTGGTCTCGATTCTTTTTGGCTTGTCTGCACTGCAGAGGTCTGCTCTATGTCTGCCTTTTGGGTGGTTTATTTATTGTGAGCGTTTTTGGTCGTCGGTGGAGCCCTATTTACCCTAGATGGTCCAGGCTGGGGTCCAGGAGCTTTTGTAGTGTTGGTCTCGTTTTCTTGCATATTTGCAAGAATGGAGAATGGGTTCGAGACCTCTACTACTGGCATAGATGGCTCGATCTGCACTTGCTTGTCTAGGGATTCTTGTTTCCTTCTTTTTGGGTTTTTACTAGGATTTTGGGTGTCTACATTTATGTCTTTTGGCTTGGGTTTATTTACTGTTATAATTTTGGTGGTACTTGCTATTGTTAAACAGCATGCTGTGTGGACATCGATGGCCATAGCTTGTAATTCATTTAATGCACCTTCTAGGAATTTATATTTATCTTTAGTATTAGCTTTTAGGTCTTGTAACTTGTTGGCGCAAGTGCGGATCATGTCCATAGCCTGCTCAGTCCTCTCGAAGTCTGGGTAGTCTTGCAGATAGCTTCCTATAGCGAAGCAATTCCCTTTAATTTTCTTGGACATTAAATCTCCTTGTGAGTCTTTTTTGAATTTTAGCGAATTTAAATAAGTGTCGCATTTATTGTATACGGCTTCCCAGGCTTCGATTGGAGTTATTTCCTGGTCCCCATCCCTCATTTCTACGTCTTCAATGTTATATTTTGCCGCCATGTTGCTTGGAAAGTCCAAGACTTAGTTTATATTTAGGCACTGAACACTTAACACTTAACTAGAAAACACTTGTACTTACGTTTTTCGCGTTATCCTATGATGAAACCACATTCACTATAGAACACTCGCTAGAGCTCAAGGCTCTGGGTATTAACGGCCGAAGCCTCACCCGGTCTCACACATTGCACTGGGCAAACACTATCACTGATTACTTTCAAATCGGTCGGAGCGTAGGGTTGCTTTCAGTAGGTCTGCTCTGCTGGCTGTCACCACGTCGAAGAGGATGATGGCTGTGTGTTGGAAATCGTGTCCTTATTTATAGTTGAGTATTGTGCGGAGATGTTTTCTACACGGTCCGTTACTTTGGAGCTATTTTTCTGATTGGTTATCACTGGCGCAAGTCCGATTCCGATTGAGGGTCTTTCCACTTTTCAGCGGTTGCCCTTTTACCAGCCAGCTGCTGGCCCTTCACATCCACATGTGTCAATCACAGAGGTAGATGATCAACAGCCAGTGTAGGGGTGACATGTTGTTAGCATGTCGAGTCCCCCAGCCGTTATAGCTGGTTCCTCAACCTGGAGCCGCTACTTATTGTAGCTACCCAATTGCCTCACGATGCTGGGTGGGCACCGGTCCCATACTGGCCGAAATACCATGAGAAAATGTCTTCCCCCATGGAGACTCGAACCAGCGCAAGTCCCGTAGCTCTGCGCCAAGGCTTCCTACCTTAACCGCTCGGCTACGGCGCGGGACTGGCGCAAGTCAAGGGTTTTATGCTCGTGTTATATAATGCCGGAATCCAAATTTTATTAATCTTCGTAGTTTCTTCTTTTTTGTTAAAGGAATTTTGTGTTTGTAAATTTCAATAGCCTCTCTGTGAAGTCTGGTGTAGTAATATTGTGTTTTCGACAAAACTTGTGTTTCTTCAAATTTTATGGCATGTTCTTTGTTATTCACTAAATGTTCTGCGACAGACGATTTTTCAGTTTGTTTCAACTGACAATTTCTCTTGCGTATTCTTGTACTTATCATCAGTTTTGTAGTTCCTATGTACACTTCACCACAATTACATGGGATACGATATATGCCAGCAGTGCTTAAAGGTTCTCGTTTATCTTTTGCTGGATTTAATGTATTGCTAATTTTATATGTAGGCTTGTAGACAGTCTGGATCTTATGTTTTTTCATAATTCGCCCTATTTTGTCTGTTATAGATTTAACATAAGGTAGAAAAACCTTACCTTTTATTTGTTCCATAGTTCTGTTGTTAGTTCCATGTTTTTTAGGATTTACTGCACGGTTGAAATCAATTTTACTATATCCGTTTTCATGGAAGGCTGTTTTAAGATGATTAATTTATTTTTGAAGGTATTGTGGTTCAGAAATCCTGTTTGCCCAGTCAACCAGAGTTTTTATAATGCCAAATTTTTGCCTAGGATGATGATTTGACCGTTTGTTTAGGTACCTGTCCGTATGGGTAATTTTCCTATAAACTCGGTGTCCAAGTGTCATATCTTTGTTTCGTATTACTAAAACATCCAAAAACGGTAATAATAAAGAACATGCCATAAAATTTGAAGAAACACAAGTTTTGTCGAAAACACAACATTACTACACCAGACTTCACAGAGAGGCTATTGAAATTTACAAACACAAAAATTCCTTTAACAAAAAAGAAGAAACTACAAAGATTAATAAAATTTGGATTCCGGCATTATATAACACGAGAATAAAACCCTTGACTTGCGCCAGTGATAACCAATCAGAAAAATAGCTCTAAAGTAACGGACCGTGTAGAAAACATCTCCGCACAATACTCAACTATAAATAAGGACACGATTTCCAACACACAGTCAGTCTGCAGCCGACATTTGAAGAGTTAACAAGTCAAAGAATACGCAGAATCTCCTGAGGATGTATACCGCAGTAGTAGACGAAACATCGTGTTTTAATAAAACCAGGCCACGGCCATTTAGCCCGAAAGACATAAAATACATGAATCAAAATACCTTCCGTGAAAGTCTATAATTTTACATAAACAACCTCTACGGGAAGGACGTGTATCTATCCATTCGAAGATTTGAAGAATTAAGAAAGAAAAAAGAAAGACTTCTGTGCAACTTAAGTTTTCTTCTACGGTGTAGAGACACGGAAACGGTCCCTCAATTTATACGATGCAAGCAAATCATCAAAACAACAAAAGCAAGTAGGATTTATAGACGAATGGAACGTGCTCTACTAAGAGAAAGAATACACGATACCAGAAGAAAGTTGGGACTGAATGATCAGAAATTACTTGATTTACATCTAAAAATTTGCAATATTCTCTCGAAGTCAGACTGGGATAAGATTGATAATATCACCTTTCAGATCTTTAGCCGCATCTTAGAAATGAACACTACACGTCAACAACAAAATTACGCCAAATATCAATCAGAGACCATAAACATACCACACAACTCAAAAAATGTGGTGAACCTGACGGACCGGCAGCTGAACGAAGACGAAACATCGATACTTGTCAACGGAGGAAATTTCGTAATAACACCTACAACTGTGCCGGTCGAAGATATCATAGCCAGCGTAGAAGTAGGAATAAGAGAGCTTCCTCTACATCTTGGGGAGGAAATAAGGGGTGAATTATCACGCATTCTCCGAAAAGCGGAACCACCTAAAAGCAATTTATCACATAAAGAAAAAGAAGCTATAAGAAAGCTAAATGCAGACAAGGATTCTTCCTGCTGATAAAGGAATTCCACAGTCGTCATGAAAACAGTCGAATATGACCAGAGAATACAGTAGCTTCTAGAACCAGGAACATATAAAATTCTTAACAGTGATCCCAGAGCTAGAGTTCTACGGAAATGCAACAAACTGATAAAGAGTTCGTCACTTGAAGACGATATCAAAGAACGATTATACAAATCAGAAGTCCTACCACCAAGACTATACGGATTGCCTAAGATACACAAGGAAGGAACGCCACTCAGACCTATCGTTTCGGCCATTGGATCACCAACGTACGAACTCGCCAAGTTTCTAGCCTCACTACTACAACCATACATTGGAAAAACGGACACCTATATAAAAGACTCAACGCACTTCATAGAAAAAAATATACATTAAAACTAAAGTCAAACGATAGAATACTGAGCTTTGATGTGGTTTCATTATTTACTAAGGTACCTATTGGAGACACGATGATATACTTGCAAGAAAATTTTTCCCACAGACATAGTAGCACTTCATCGCATTTGTCTTACAGAATCTTATTCCCAAATGGATAGGAGCATTTTACAAACAAATAGATGGCGTAGCCATGGGAAGTCCATTAAAGCCCGGTAATAGCGAACTTTTACATGGAAATATTTGAAAAACAGGTTTTAGACAACGCAACATTCAAACCAACAGTATGGCTAAGATATGTGGACGACACATTAGTCATATGGGAATATGGTAAGGAGGAATTAAAAAACTTCATGGAACACATAAATGGCATTTGCCCTAGTATTCAATTCACTTTGGAACAAGAAGAAAATAACAGATTACCGTTTTTGGATGTTTTAGTAATACGAAACAAAGATATGACACTTGGACACTGAGTTTATAGGAAAATTACCCATACGGACAGGTACCTAAACAAACAGTCAAATCATCATCCTAGGCAAAAATTTGGCATTATAAAAACTCTGGTTGACTGGGCAAACAGGATTTCTGAACCACAATACCTTCAAAAATAAATTAATCACCTTAAAACAGCCTTCCAAGAAAACGGATATAGTAAAATTGATTTCAACCGTGCAGTAAATCCTAAAAAACATGGAACTAACAACAGAACTATGGAACAAATCAAAGGTAAGGTTTTTCTACCTTATGTTAAATCTATAACAGACAAAATAGGGCGAATTATGAAAAAACATAAGATCCAGACTATCTACAAGCCTACATATAACACAAGATCACAACATAGTCTCTTACTTAATATACCGCAACATAGGACATCACACCACTCCATGTCATATACCATCTCCACTTCTCGCAACTGGAATTCCCTACCACAAGAAATAAGGAGCTGCCGGACATTGGCATCTTTTAAAAGAAATCTAAATTTATATTTGCTCTAAACTCGACTTCATTATTATCCAGTGTAAGATATATATATATTAATTGGCGTTTCCCGTATAATGTATCATATTTATATTATTATTATTATTATTATTATTATTATTATCGTATCATTATTGTTATTACCCTATAAAATGTTGTTTGTACATGACATTTACATTGCTACATTTATTGTATCTTTAACTGTTTATAATTAGTATAGTGTATATCTATATTTGTCGAATATTTATTTGTATTTGTGCTGGTTGAGTGGAAGAGAGGGCCTTATGGCCTTAACTCTGCCAGAATAAATAAAGTATTATTATTATTATTATTATTATTATTATTATTATTATTATTATTATTATTATTATATAAAATTAGCAATACATTAAATCCAGCAAAAGATAAACGAGAACCTTTAAGCACTGCTGGCATATATCGTATCCCATGTAGTTGTGGTGAAGTGTACATAGGAACTACAAAACGGATGATAAGTACAAGAATACGCAAGAGAAATTCTTGGTTGAAACAAACTGAAAAATCGTCTGTAGCAGAACATTTAGTGAATAACAAAGAACATGCCATAGAATTTGAAGAAACACAAGTTTTGTCGAAAACACAACATTACTACACCAGACTTCACAGAGAGGCTATTGAAATTTACAAACACAAAAATTCCTTTAACAAAAAAGAAGAAACTACGAAGATTAATAAAATTTGGATTCCGGCATTATATAACACGAGAATAAAACCCTTGACTTGCGCCAGTGATAACCAATCAGAAAAATAGCTCCAAAGTAACGGACCGCACAATACTCAACTATAAATAAGGACACGATTTCCAACACACAGCCAGTCTGCAGCCGACATTTGAAGAGTTAACAAGTCAAAGAACACGCAGAATCTCCTGAGGATGTCTACCGCAGTAGTAGACGAAACGTCGAGTTTTAATAAAACCAGACCACGGCCATTTAGCCCGAAAGACATAAAATACATGAATCAAAATACCTGTTATTTAGTGAGTGCTAAGGCATTGTTGCATACTGACATGGCATTGTTTAACACATAAGTGGAATTGTTTTCCATCAGTTCTATACTTCTCTATCCACGTTGTGACCACTCCCCTACGTAGGTTGCAGAAGCTTTCAGATAACATGCGTTCAGTATATACATGTAACTAATTATGCTGGAACGAGAGAAAAACTGATAATGGCATAATCATGTTAAGCAACCTATGCACTGTAGTGTATA
Organism: Diploptera punctata; assembly: GCA_030220185.1. Lineage (NCBI taxonomy): Eukaryota > Metazoa > Arthropoda > Insecta > Blattodea > Blaberidae > Diploptera > Diploptera punctata. Next base: position 639,832 of record JASPKZ010007407.1, on the reverse strand, counting down.
TTAGCATTACTATGCCTCGAGGCCATGATTTTCATGTCTATACTAGGAATATTTAATTTAATTATTTTTTACGTTTTAATGCCGATACTCTAAATATTCTCATTTAATTATGTTTTATATATCCTTTAATATCAAATATCATATTACGTCCCTGATCTCAAGTTGTAACCAGTAAGTTGTGTTTCTATTCTGGTCTTATGTGTTTTTTGATGAAATTCATTGATTTTAATTTTAATGATAACACAGTGACACTATCAAAGTTGCAGATTATTGGTCGCGCGGTCATATTATCCATATATCCCTATCTTGAGGTAATGTTTCCAATCATCCTCTCTATAATATATCTACAATGTTATTCTCCTACTTATGTCTTCACCTACGTACTGGGGGATTTTCCTCTGGTTTTCCTACAAGAAGTTTCCATGCATGGCCTCGAGAGCTATACCGGCAGTAACGTTGCTGCCAAAAGGGCCACCCATGCCAGACAGGTGAAAGCCGGCGATAAGCCAGAGGAAAAAAGTAACTTGGTCGAAAGAGTGATGATCTTTCGCTGTAAAAAAATATAATAATTAAGAAACGCGGACATGGGTTCTATTGGGGTTTAAATTTAATTTTAATGATCGATATGAAATTGTCATAAGTAATGTCACGAGTGATTTCGAAATTATCGATAAATTCACGACTCACGAAGTGAGGAGTGCATTTATCTAGAGAATTTTGAAATCAAGAGTGGCATTTGTTAGGACTATTTTACGAAAAAAATTAAGCTGTATACTCACAAATCATTATTTAACTATAGTTATTTTAAAATATTTATATATTTAATGTAACGGCGATGTTTGAAAACAAATGAGACACGATTGGTACGCTTCATTTGCTTCTTTTGTTCGATCACTGCAACCAGATCATAATATTATTTATTGCCAAAAGATCGCAATGTTGTAAAAATGCACCCTAGTGGAGAAATTGATAACCAACGTTATAGGAATTAATTCATTTCTGATGTCCTATGATGTAAATATGTCAATTATATTTTTCTGTGTCATTTCCTGGGAAATGATTCGTTTAAGAAAGTGAAAACAGTGGTTTCTTTTTTTTTGTGGTATAATCAATTGTTACAAATGTTTTATATTATCTCTCGTATGCGCTACGTGTTGACATTCATGCACTATATATACAATCTGGTAGCCGTATTTCTTAGAGAGTCTGTCACTGCAAAATAATGCTATGACCTATTCAGAATGTTAAAAAGAAGGTGCTTTCTTCATTATGATAAACTTTAGTTGGCAAATTTTAGGCAAAACACGACTGTGATTGGTTGTAAATAAAAAATATTTAAATGTGATTGGTCATTGACTCCCATTTGGGGCAAGAGTTAAATAGTCATTATAATGAAATAGGTTCTGATAATGAAAATACAGCCTAAATAGCCTTAATGACCGAGGAAAGTAAACAATAAATCTCATTCAAATTCGTCGGCATAGAGATTTATATCCGGGACTTCTCTAATTCGATTCTCAATTCCATCGCCTCAGTCAAATCCCTCGATAAAATATTTTGATCGTTTACATTGCATTATTTACGATTTTTATTTTCAAAGTTATTAAATTATAGCCGACAGGTCGTGGTGGCGTGTGGCATGTTAAAAATGCCTATAAGGTAGGGATATTAAACTGAGTTAATGGAATGTAATTAATTATATTAATTAAACTAACTGGACATTTTACCGTTTTTTATTCATATTAGTGAAATTTCATTGTCGTTAATGACGTGGTTCAAAACAAAGTATATAGGCCCTCTTATGAATAAATGAGGAGCACATGATATCCGGCGATTTGCTGATAGCAGAAGATGTAATGACACTGAGGGATATGCTGATGGAGTTAAATGACAGATGCGAGGATTATGGGATGAAGATAAATATAAATAACACGAAGACGATGATTATTGGAAGGAAACCAAAAAAAGAGGACATGAGGATTGAACATGAGGCCATTGAGCAAATGGAGAGCTTAAAATATTTGAGTTGTACTATCAACAGTAACATGAACTGCTGTGAAGAATCATAGCAGAGGAATGACAAAATAATCTCTTAAGAACAAGAGAAGAATTTTCTGCGGACCTTTGTCAAAATAATTACGGAAGAGATGTGTGGAATGTATCATTGTATGGTGCAGAGATTTGGTCATTACGATGTAATGAGGAAAAGCGATTGGAAGCTTTTGAGACGTTGATATGGAGAAGAATTGAGCGTATAAAATGGACAGACGAAATAAAAAAATAAAGATGTGCTAGACAGAGTGGGTGAAGGAAGAACAATGTTGGAACTAATAGATGATAAAAATAAATTGGATTGGCCACTTGCTAAGAAGAAACTGCCTGCTGACGGATGTCCTAGAAGGAATTGTCAATGGAAAGAAGGTTAGAGACTGAAAAAATTATCAGATGGTAAACAATATTAAAATAAATGCTTTGTATGCGGATACAAAAAGGAAGGCTGAGTTAAGGAGAGAGAGTAGAATACTGAGTTTCCAGAGAAAAATCTGCTCTTGGGCAGAACACAATGTAGGTATGCATGTATGTATGTATGTAAATATGTATGGTGTCCGGCGACTTTGAGTCAGTACGAAATAATGTGTTGTTAATGTGTTAGGCAAGTAGCATGTCTTTTGGATCGTGATAAGATGGACTCTGATAAATTACGAAGAAAAATAAAAACCAATCAACTAATCATCTCGTTAGGTAGGTACCGGTACTGTATAAAAAAATCATAAATTACCAGAACTCGTCATGATCTTAGAAAATAATAGGCATGTCTCACACGCATATAAGACAACTACTATGTAGTAAGACACCTGAGATCATGGATTCCCTATATCGAAAACACTCAGACAACGTACCTGAACAACCTTTTAAATTTGTCGGCAGAGTTATATTCCACTCTGTATTAATTTGTAATTTATTACATTACATTTATTTCATAAAATAAAATAAGTTAAAATACACCTTCTTAGGTAAAATCGTCGTCCTCAACTTATAAAATATGTAATCGTTATGCCTGTAGGCCTTTCAGAACATCCGGTCCATCTTCAGCAACATCAACCATCATACTGGATGTTGTAGCGTAGATAGAACGGATGTTCTGAAAGGCCCACAGGCATAAAGATGACATAATTTATAAGTTGAGGACGACGGATTTTACCCAAGAAGGTATATTTTAACTCATTTTATTTTATGACTCTCCACCTCAACGGTTTTAACAATGAATTTTATTAGTATCGACATTTACTTCACTTATTATAAAATTTGATCTATTTATTTGTTTTACCCATCATAGTCACTATGACGGTCGTTATCGGTGGACTATGGTAAGTAGTGTTCGGCGCTAGTCCTAGGGACCGTAGGTTCAAATCTTGTTAGGTGCGATGGATTTGAAAGGCGTAAAACAGTTGAGTATCCTGTATCTACCTTAAAGAGGAAGTAAAGTACGCCTAGTACTTTCTGGCGAGTCATTATAAAGTAATGCCTTTTTAATGTGTCAGATAAAAAATGCACCAGGGATATATACTCATCAATAGGAACCTCAAACTCGATGCTATTCTTTTAGCAGACGATTTAGCGCTTCTGGCACTTTCCCAAAATGATTTGCAACGATCACTTTATAATTTACAAAAAACAGCTGCCAAATTTAATATGGAAATATCAATTAACAAAACTAAAATTATGGCATTTCATGGGAAGGGCCCCGTACAAAGTAAAATCTGTCTCCAGAATAAAATTTTAGAGAGATCTAATCAATTTAAATATCTTGGATATTATCTCTCTATCTGGGATGAAGAGGATATCCCTGAAACAATTACTAGTTATAATAAAAGTTCTTCTTCTTCTTCCTTCCAAGTATTAGCCCAAGGCCTGTTAGATTAGATTAGATTAGATAGGATTTATTTAGCCTGGTTGAGTTAAGTCCACGTGGCCTTCTCTTACACTCACCAGGACAAACATATATTACATCAGAATATAACAATTTGAATTAATTCTAATATTAAATACTAAATAAACATTTGATCAAAAAGATAATATCTATTATATTACGATCTAATTGCAACCAGTTAATGTTTGTTAAAATTAAGACTAAAACTAATAATAAAATGTATACAAGCAAAACATTAAATTGTCCCTGTCTAGTGTATATAAAAAAACAAAGAAAAATAATGTGATATAAAAAACTAATTTTACGATTATACAATATTTAAAACAAAGCAAAAGCAAATATTTGTTAATCTTAGTATTATTTTCATAAATAATTGAATTTATTAATGGTTAAAAGAATACTATCGGTGAGGTGTATAAGTTAGTTTGTTATTAAATAATTCTTTAGTTTGTTTTTTGAAGGATGTTATAGTTTGACAGTCTCTGACATAGGGCGGAAGGGAATTCCATGTTTTGGCAAGTGAGACCGTAAAAGATAATGAATAATATACAGTGTGATGAGGAGGGACATAAAGGACAATGTGCTGATGGGATCGAGTGTCAGATTATGTGTGTCGGATAGTCTGATGAAGCGGCGTGATAAATAATTAGGCGATGATGTGTGAAGTATTTATAGAGAAGGAATAGGGAATGGATAGTTCTACGATCTCTTAGACGAAGCCACGATAATTGTTCCAGGGACGGTGTAACATGGTCAAATTTGCGAATATCACAAATAAAACGTGCGCAAGAATTATGAACACGTTGAAGTCTTTGAGTGAAAATAATATTTATGTCTGTAAAAAGAGTGTCACAATAATCAAAATGGGGCATTGCAAGTGTTTCTACTAACATTTTCCTAAGAGCGAATGGCAGACAATTGCTTACGCGCACGCGATTTAATGAATGTATTATTGAGAAGACTGTTTTGCATGTGTGGTTTATTTGTGTATTCCAATTTAAGTTTGTCAATAAATACTCCTAGAATTTTTATTGTCTCACTATAAGGAATTTGAACTCAATTTAGTGACACATGCGAGACTGTGTTTAGGTTAATTGTAGATAATAGTCTCTGGTGACCCATAATGATTAGTTGTGACTTTCTAGGATTTAATTGCAGTCCATATTTAACTGTCCGAGTCATTAGTGAGTCCTATAGAAAATTTTCCCTCCAGCGTTTTCATAGGACGGCCCAGTGATCTTCGTCCTCTTGGTATATAATTATAAACAGCTTAGGGGATCCGATTTGAACTAATTCTTTCTAGATGGTGTTTCCAATTTAGTTGGTACTGTTTAATATATTCGAAATAATAACAGTTTGGGAATTATTAATCAAGTTATGAAACCATCCCTTGTACAAAAAGCACCAGATTACGTTTATATAACACTTAGGCTAGACCAGCGTTGACTTATGGTAGTGAAGCATTGACACTAAAAATACAACATGAAAGCAGAATAACGGCTTGTGATATGAGATTCATGCGCAGAACAGCGGGTTACACGCAGATGGGATCGGAAAAGGAACACCGATATCTTAAAAGAATTGAAGACTACGCCAATTTTGGAATATATTAAACAGTACCAACTAAATTGGAAACACCATCTAGAAAGAATGAGTTCAAATCGGATCCCCAAAGCTGTTTATAATTATATACCAAGAGGACGAAGATCTCTGGCCTCTTATTTCAGATAAATAAGTACTTTCATTAAGGGTGTATGATTTATTAACTTGTAATTATTGTCAGAAGTAGGGCATATGTATATTCAAATGAAATGGAATTAAAAGAGAAATTCATTGGTGACAAAATTATAAACCTACCACAAAATAATTTCATATGCAATAAATAAAACACCAGTACCAAGTAATTAGCGCCCGGTCATAGCTATTGTGGTGAACGACGCTGGTATATATCATACAATGGAACCGTAAGCCCTTATACAATGGGGAAAAAGTCTGCAGTTTCCTTTGTAAAAAGAACTTACAAGACTGTGTTATTATTAAAGAGTTATAACAATAGCAAAATCCAAGACTTCACACAAAAGGCTGGGCAGTTGCAAACAATCAACCGGGGTTTTTCCTAGCGGAAGCCCTGGGAAGAGTTGTCCCAAGCCAATTTTAATTAGAACATGTCGTTAACAGCAGGTGCCTCCTTTGGCGGCATGAGGTAGATGCCGACAAACGAAAACCGCCCTAGAGAATATTACTATAATATGGTCAACCCTGGAATTTGATATTAAGGTACAACTAATTTAAAGGGAGGGAACAAGACCAAAAAAGCCTAAGTTTAACACCCTCGACAACGCCCTCAAGATATAAAGTACAAATCAAAAGTCTTGTAACATATAGACTGTTTGTGAGACGCTAAGACTTTTGGTGGAAGGGACCTATGCCGGCTCACTCAGAAATAATAAATATTCTTACTTAGCAAAAATTAAGTTAGTGGGTAGCGAGTAGCGAGAGTGCCAGTTCAGGCACTTCGCTTTGCATAAGCGAAATAAATTAAATTAGTTCAGAGTCGCGAGTAGCGAGTTGCGAGTGGGTAGCGAGAAGCCCGAGTGCCAGTAGAAGCGGGCACATCGCTTTGCCTAAGTAAAAAATTAAGTTACTAACGCGAGTGCCAGTAGAGAGGGCACAGCGCTTTGAATAAGTTTCGGGCTATCGCTCAGAGCGCACTTTTTCAGTGTTATAAATGATCATTTAAACACGTGCCATGTATAACAAGTGTAAGTTCCGGCCACCAAATAGCCTTCGTGTCAAGTCGTCATCTAATACGACAAATGTAAGTCAAAGTAGCAATAAAAGTGGAACGTCAATTTCAAGACATCACACCGGGCCTATATGTATATATTCCCAGTGAATATCCTTCCTCACAGATTTCCGGGATATAAGTCCATTGTTCTACCGAAACCTGAACCCAACTAGTCCGGAGCAACAATTGTCCATGAACCCTATCCCTGGGCATATAATTAAAACAATCCCCCGACTGTAATCCTTCTTCAACATAAAGTTATCGATTTTTTCAAATTGATGACCTGTTTATAGTATATGTTTGGCAAAACTTGATTTTTCTTCACTATTAATACAATTTTTCAAATGTCCCGAATATCGCGTGTTAAAGTTTCAAAAGTGTTGATTGTTACAATTTGTAGTAAATTCAACTCCTAGATATTTAACATTATTACATAAAAGGTTATATAAACCTAAACTTCATGGCGAGAGAGGCCTAGTAGGCCCTTGACTTACCAGCCGACTGCTGGTCTCACATCCACATGTGTTAATCACAGAGGTGGACGATCATCCAGACAGTGCAGGGGTGACATGTGGTCAGCATATAGGGTCCTCAGCCATTATAGCTGGTCTTCTCAACCTGGAACCGCTTCTTATTGTAGCTACCCAAATGCCTCACGATTATGGGTGGACACCGGTCCCATATTGACCGAAATTCCATGAGAAAATATCTTCCTCCATGGAGACCCGAACCAGTGAACGTCCCATACCTCTGCGCCAAGGCATCTTTCCTTAAACACTCTGCCACGGTACGGGACTAAAAGGTTATATACTTTAGGCGCGTTCTACTACCAACTGTTCTCACATCTTTAACTTTTATGAATACATAGCGTGTAAAAAATCGAATTTATTTTGCCCTAAAATTAGCTGAATGAATGTTTGCCAGGAAAGTTATCTTTTCCATGTTCATAGAATATTCGCATATATAATTGGTATTCATTATGGGAAGCGCTTTAAATCAGGTGAATGAAAATACTATATGTAAAAATTGTAAAATTGAATAATGGATATCTAACCCGATGCACGAGAAGTGCAGTGAATGGAATAGGACACACACACAATCGTTGATATCTCATCCATTTGAGTGACATACAGAAAAAATACAACTGCATCCGTACTCAGAGTATAAGGACTAGAAATGCTCAAGTAACCTGGATTTCCAGGAACAGAAGGCGCTGGAATGGGAAAGGAGATGAAACTAACATCTCATATCTGTTTTTAAAATATGTTAGACGGATACCACGCATCGCTAGTGGAAGTAACGTTACCAAAATATTTCCTTCCATTCCCAAGAGACAGTCCATCCTTTTTCCTTCATCCTATAAAAATATCTAGGTTCTGTTATCTGCTAAAAGTAGATATTCGTATTTAAACGAAACAATGAAATAAAAAAATGACATTCGTGTTGCGTTAAAATATTTAAAATTCTTTATGTAATTCTTATTTATAGACATGTAAGGTTATATCACGTGTTGGATCGTGATAGATACATCTAGTAAGCTGTGTTTATATTGTGCATAACATATGAGTTCACAGGTTTGATTTTAATGATACTGAGGAAAGGTACTATTAAAACTGGTCTTGGTATAGAATCTCAACCCGAAAGTTTCTTTAACCCTTAAAATGGCAAAGTATTTATAGGATACATCAATTGGTTTAATTTATTTAATACTTTTAATTTTCTTTTTCAATGCCCCAGGTTTTCATTTCGACATTTCTGGTGTTCTCTCCTTGCATGACGTACTTGTAACCACTTCTCGGTTGGGGCGCCTGGAAGGTGGTGTTACGCTGTCCCGATGATATGAGAGTTGTTGATGTTGGTGATGCGAATATAATAATGATGGCCGGATGGTGTTCGGGGACCGTTTGGGCCTTAATGTTTCCTGATATTTATCTTACAGATGAGGAAAAACCACGAAAAAAACCCATTTAGGAAGCTTGTCCCGACCGGGAATCGAACATGGGCCCGCTGCCTAACAAGACAACACGCTACATCAAACCTACAGCGGTGGACTTAATATTTTTAATAAAACAGAAGAAAACTAACTAATTACTTAAATTTTTTAAATGTGTATCAAAATACACATTTTACCTTATAATAACAGTTAAGCATGATTTCGTTTTCATTGCTGTCCGCCACATTTAAATAATTGACATGAGAAATTAGATTTTTGCCAATTAAGGGTTAACAACTGATGGAACCCGCAAAAAAAAAATCACTCAGGTTGGTAGGCACCGGGATTGAACCCGGGACCCGATTTAGAATTTATCAGAAAATAATATAATATTAAGCATAATAATATATTAATATTATATATAATATTAATGATATGACAATAGTTAATTAATGTACAGCGTATAATTAACCTTGATGAAGTGGAAGAAAATACTTTGCGGTCTTGATAAAATAAACATTATCTTCCTTTTCTTCTTTATGTTAGTTTAACCCATCACCTTATACGCACTTTCTACATCTGGGACTTACAGTAGCACTACCTCTCAGGAAAGAGATTTTTTGCACGATAGTGCATTTTATTGTATTTACAACAGCAATGGCGACCATGATTGAACGTTCAACTTCCTATATTACGGGATTGCCAACCTAAATAACTATACTGTAATATTACATTTACACCCACGTGCGGGAAGTAAAATCACTGCCCTCTATGTATACTATGTACAATGTATATACAAAAAATATCCAAAAGGTAGTGTTAATATACATTATACATAACAAATCACTGCATTTTAAATGAACTGAACTTTATTTGAAACAATATAAAACAATAAATACGTACTTGCGACCATTTTATAAAAATAATGGTCTCAAGGCCTCCTGTACTTTCAACTTATAGACATTGCGCACACTGTTAACGTTACTCAATTGTTTATAATGAACGCAAATATTTCCAACAAAGATGTTATTATTTTACTACTTTTTATTATTTTGAAAACACCATCGCACAAAAAAAAAAAATGTACTCGCTATCGCTCGGTTTTTAAACATTTTCCTCGATTCTGTAAATAACACTTCCCAACCTCGCATTGTATTGTGCTATTAAACTGTGGATCACACACATACATGTACTGTTTTAGACCACACAAGTGCATGGAGGCCGATCACCACACTGACTACCGCTCTTTATCATAAGTAATGCCACGAGTGATTTCCAAATTATCGATAAATTCACGACTCACGAAGTGAGGAGTGAATTTATCTAGAGAATTTGGAAATCAAGAGTGGCATTTGTTAGGACTATTTAACGAATAAAATTAAGCTGTTTACTCACAAATCATTATTTAACTATAGTTATTTTAAAATATTTATATATTTAATGTAAACGGCGATGTTTGAAAACAAATGAGAAACGATAGGTACGCTTCTACTGCTTCTTTTGTTTATCACTGCAACCAGATCATACTATTTATTGCCAAAGGAACGCAATATTGTAAGAATGCTCTCTAGTGGAGAAAAAATGAACACACATCAATCTGTATATTAATTCATTTTTGATGTCGTATGATGTAAATATGACAATTATATTTTTCTCGATTATTACCTGGGAAAAAATACATTTAAGAAAGTGCAAACAGTGGTTTCTTTTTTTGGTGGTATAATCAATTGCTACAAATGTTGACATGTAAGCACTATTATATACAATCTGGTAGCCGTATTTGTTATAGGCTCAGTCACTGCAAAATAACGGTCAGACCTGTTCAGAATATTAAAAAGGAGGAGCTTTGTTTAATATATGATAATCCTAACACTGATAAATATTTCGTGAAACACGACTCTGATTGGTTGTAAAACAGGAATCATTGAAACGTGATTGGTCATTGACTCCCATTTGGGGCATGAGTTAAATAGTCATTCTATTTTAATTGTTAACCCTTACATTGGCAATTTATCCTATCAATACTAATAAAATTCATCGTTAAAACCGTTGAGGTGGAGAGTCATAAAATAAAACAAGTTAAAAATATACCTTCTTAGGTAAGACCCGTCGTCCTCAACTTATAAAATATGTATTATTTATGCCTGTAGGCCTTTCAGAACATCCGTTCCATCTTCAGCAGGTCCTTCTTCGCTACAACATCCAGTATGATGGTTGATGCTGCTGGTCCTAATGTGGTGTTGTCGTGACTAAAGCTTCTTCCTGACGATATCGTATAGTGGGTTGTTTAGTCTGGGAGTGCTTTAATTTATTAAAAGCTTGTTGTCTATTTCCTTGATAATTTCCAGGTCTTACAATATGTTGATTTTAGTTCGATTTCCCTCTTTGTGTACTATTGTAAGGGTGTCTTCTATTGAGTTCATTCTATGACCGGTGTTTATTACGTGCTTAGCGTAATTAGACTTTCCATATGCGCATACGAAATCGTTACGATGTTCTTTAAACCTTATGTTGAAGCTTATTTTCGTTCTACCTATATGGGAACTTGTCGCAGTCTTTGCATGTTAATTTATATACACCCTTGCCATTAAATTTATTATGTTTTTTTATTTTGTTACTTATTACATGATTTAGTTTATTATTATTTTTGTAGGCTATGTTTAAATTTTTATTTATTTTTCTCAATGTTTTTTGACAATTTTATGGTTTCGTGGCCTGTGTATGTTAGTGAAGTACATGTATTATTAATAACTGTTTCTTTTTCCAGTTTTTTTGTTTTATTTATTTCGGTTTTCCTCTTTTGTTTTCTTCTTCTTCTTCCGAATGCAGTATTGGGTGATGATGCCCGTTCTGCGACTACAAAAACTGATCTTTCCATCGGTTGAAGGGTCTTCCGAGGTCTCTTTTGCCTTTAGGGTTGAGGTGGTAAATCATCTTTGGTAAACGGGAATTTGACATTCTCTGGACGTGTTGGAACCATTTAATCTGATAATTGTGTATATGTTCAACCATTTCCCTACTATTCCACTGCATCCTTATCTCATCACTTTTCATTCTATCCCTTAATGTTACTCCAGTTAGTGATCAGAGGAATCTCATTTGTGAACTATTAATGCGGGATTTCTCTTTGCTCGAAGTGTCCAGCATTCACTTCCGTATAGTAGAGCAGGTTTGGCTATGGCATTATGAAATCTCATTGGATTTCTTTCCTCATTTGTTTTCCAAAATTTCCCCTAATTATACCATTTAATGTGTTATATTTTTCTAAATTTGTTTCCACATCTTTTTGATTATGAAACTGTGATATATTATTACTTAAATAATTAAAGTGTGTTACTTGTTCTATTGGTTTATTATTTATTATTATTTTTACTCTCGAAAGTCCCTTTCCAGTGATTGCCATGGATTTGGTTATATTTTCAGATATTTTCATGTTGTATTTTTCCAGGGTATTCTGCAATTTAAACACTGATCTCTGCAAATCATCTTCATTCTCCGCTAGAAGTACTTTTGTTTTCTTACTAGTTAATCTAGTATCCATTGCTGTAGTATCCATTGTTTGTAGTCATTTTTTTGATGCACCGTAATTCCTTATTGTAATTAATTTTATTTCAAGGCAGTTTTAGCATTCTATTAATTAGGCTCTTGAATACGCTGATATTTTATTGGTACGGATGTTTTGATTTATTGTTAATTGCAAGCATATTAGTTGTTGGTTTTTTGTATATATCTATTTATTTTTTTTGTTTTCGTGTTTTTAACTATGTTAAAATCCAAAAAAATGTATTTTGTTGTTTTGTTCAATTTCTTCTGTGAATTCCAATTTATTGTGCATATTGTTTAATTCTGATAGAATTTCTTCTTCTTTTCTGTCTGTACTTTAACAAATTATTATAATGTCATCAACGTGTCTAGCGATTAATGTTGTGTTGTATTTTTGCGTTAATCTTTTGTAGTGCATTTTTTCTAAATTATGTATGAATATTTCTGATAATATCCCTGAAGTTGGAGATCCCATAGAGATTCCATCTTCTTGTATATATATCTCATCATTAAACGGAAAGTAATTCTGTGTCATTATGGTTTTTGTGATATTATGTAATTGATTTATGTAGTTTGGATTCAAATTGTTTGTTTCTATTTTTTGTTTAATTATATTTAGTGTTTCTTCTATTGGAATATTTGTATAGAGATTTTTTTTATCGAAAGTTGCCATTTTTGTATTATTATTCACCTCGATGTCTATGAGTTTGTCTGCTATTTCGTAGGAATTCTTTATTGTGTATTTATCCTCTAAGTTAATATCTTTCTTCAATTTGTGTGCAATTAATTTAGAAAGTTTATAATTGGGAGCGTTGATGCAATTAACTATTGGCCGTATTGGAATAATTTCTTTATGTATTTTGGGTAGAGCTTTCGTTAACGGAATTGTTGGATTATTGTTTATATACATATTATTATATTTGTTAGATTCATTCTTGTTAATTATCATGGGCATGTTTTTGTTATTTCTTTTAAAGTTTTGTTGAATTTGGCTTCGGGATCTCTATCTATTTTCTTAAATTTATTTTCATCTATAAATTGTTTTGTTTTTAGAACGTAGTCAACTTTTTTGATCAGTACTGTCGTGTTTCCTTTATCTGCTTTTGTGTGTATAATATGGTTGTTTCTAAGTTTAGATTTTAGTTTATATAAATGTTTTAAGTTCTTCTTCTCTTCTTTATCTATTGTGGATGAGATTTCTTGTATAGTTTTGGCAGTTGTGTATCTGGCATATTCTTTATTATTTATTAGATTGTAATTTATCAATTGCTATTGATGTTCTCTTTTATTTTATTTATATTAGGATTGGGGAAATTAAATTTATAACCATTTTCTAGTATTTTAATTTCGTCATTATTTAGTGTAAGTTCTATTAGATTTATTAGTATTTTATCTTCTATGAATTTACTAGGAATTTGTGTGTGTGATTTTTGTTGTGTTTGGTTGATTTTAGATTTTCAAGTTTTTTAATTGTTTGGTACTTATTTATTAAAATATTATTAATATCTTCGTGTATTTGTTTTTCTATGATGTACCAATATTTACCATATATTTTATTTGCTTCTTGTGAAAGATAAGATAATTTATTATTATAATTTTGTTTCTTTATATATAAGAATTTTATTTCATTTTTTATCCAATTAATTTCTGCATTATTTTTTGTTTTTACGGCTGAGTAGCTTTTAATTTTTATTTTAATTTTGTCATAATTTGGGATAATGTTATGCTTTATACATTGTTTGTTGAAATATATATTGGCAACAGTTTTATGTAGCGTTAATTTAGTTTTAATTATGAGATATATATACAAGAAGATGGAATTCCTATGGGATCTCCACCTTCAGGGATATTATCAGAAATATTCATACAACATTTAGAAAATATACACTACGAAAGATTAACACAAAAATACAACATAAAATTAATCGCTAGATACGTTATGACATTATAATAATTTATGAATGTACAGACAGAAAAGAAGAAGGGATTCTATCAGAATTAAACAATATGCAGAATAAATTGGAATTCACAGAAGAAATTTAACAAAACAACAAAATACATTTTTTGGATTTTAACATAGTTAAAAACACGAACACAAAAAAAATTGAAATATATATACAGAAAACCAACAACTAATATGCTTGCAATTAACAACAAATCAAGACATCCGTACCAATAAAAAATCAGCGTATTCAAGAGCCTAATTAAGAGAATGCTAAAACTGCCATTATATAAAATTAATTACAATAAGGAATTACGGTGCATAAAAAAATGACTACAAACAATGGATACAACAGCACAATTATAGACAAACTAGTAAGAAAACAAAAGAGGAAAACCGATATAAATAAAACAACGAAACTGGAAAAAGAAACAGATATTAATAATACATGGACTACACTAACATACACAGGCCACGAAACCATAAAATCGGCAAAACATTGAGAAAAATAAATAAACATTTAAACAAAGCCTACAAATAAATAATAAACTAAATCATGTAATAAGTAACAAAATAAAAAAAACATAATAAATGTAATGGCAAGGGTGTATATAAATTAACATGCAAAGACTGCGACAAGTTCTATATAGGTAGAACGAAAATAAGCTTCAACATAAGGTTTAAAGAACAACGTAACGGTTTCGTATACGCATATGGAAAGTATAATTACGCTAAGCACGTAATAAACACCGGTCATAGAATGAACTCAATAGAAGACACCCTTACAATAGTACACAAAGAGGGAAATCCAACTAAAATCAACATAATGTAAGACCTGGAAATTATCAAGGAAATAGACAACAAGCTTTTAATAAATTAAAGCACTCCCAGACTAAACAACCCACTATACGATATCGTCAGGAAGAAGCTTTAGTCACGACAACACCGCATTAGGACCAGCAGCATCAACCATCATACTGGTTGTTATAGCGAAGAAGGACCTGCTG
The DNA here is from genome assembly GCA_030220185.1 of Diploptera punctata. Lineage (NCBI taxonomy): Eukaryota > Metazoa > Arthropoda > Insecta > Blattodea > Blaberidae > Diploptera > Diploptera punctata. The sequence goes on along the minus strand of JASPKZ010007407.1, from coordinate 624,688 downwards.
AAGATGGAACGGATGTTCTGAAAGGCCTACAGGCATAAAGAATACATATTTTATAAGTTGAGGACGACGGATTTTATCTAAGAAGGTATATTTAACTTATTTAATTTATCCTATACGATACATCATCAATCAGTTTACTTTATGTAATATTCTTAAGAAAACAGAAGAAAACGAACGAATAGAAATTATTTAAATATATGTAGAATTACACAATAAACCCAATAATAATAATAATAATAATAATAATAATAATAGTTACTGTATGTTACCGTTTTCAGTGCGGTCCACAACATTCAAATAACTGACACGAAAAATTAGTGCTTTGCCAATTTAAGGGTTAAATTAATTTAATAGTGCTAATTACTATTTAAAAATTTCAAAGAATAAAACTAAAATTTTTGCATTTAAAGGAAATGATACCTTAAGAGCGAAAATAGTAATTGATAACAAAATTTTAGAGCAAGTGAACAGTTTTAAATATCTAGATTTCAATTTATCGCATGTTAAAATTGAAGATATTAATGGCAAAATAAATAAATTTAATCTAATGTATAATTCATTAAAGTTTTTTAATGGAGGCTGGAATGAATATTTTGAGGGGCAAGGGTTGTATAGTAGTTTAATATTTGTAGGAAAAATTAATCAATGGTGACAGTATAATAATTTAAAAACAGTCTTTTTAAGAATCCTTAAAACACAAGAAAAGAAACACAAATGAAATTTTATAAAATAATGGATGTTCCTGATTGATGTATGGTTAAGAATGTTGAATGATCACTAAAAGACAAAAACAAAGATTGGAAGCAGCTGAGATGAGATTTTTAAGAAATATAGCAGGATATACTCTGCTGGATAAGAAAACAAATGAAAATATAAGAAAGGAACTAAATATTTTCAAACTTATAGACCGAATAATTAAATATAGGAACGCTTGGAAAGAACATATTGATAGAATGCCAGAAGAAAGATTTCCAAAATTATTGCTAAATTATAAACCGCACGGAAGGAGAAATGTTGGACGCCCACACAGAAGATGGTCCGAACAATTATAACAATTCTAGCTTTCATGAAACCGTAACGAGCCAACATGCTTAATCCCTGGATGATGATGATCAATTTAATTGAATTAATCTAACTGCAAAACTTTCAATCTCGGGGTCAGAAAAGACGATGGTATGCAATTTTTAATTGCCAGATTGTGCACCGCATTCCTGCATTAAATTGTAAACTTGTCCGCAGCACATATTGCCACTAGTAGATCGTGGAGGCGTTATGGCTTAAATAATACACACAGATTTCGTGTAATATTTCATGAAACTTTATTTAATTCTGCAAACTATCATTTAAAGTTTACTCACAATTTACTGTAATATAATTAATCTTGTTTTAAAGTTTATATGTTACAACATTATTTTACAGTCTCTGATGAGTTGACTGGCTACAATTTATTCTCTCTCACTCCACTCATCGCTGTGAATTTATAAATGACTCGCTGCCCAAAAGCCAAAAAGAAAAGTCGATGGACAACGCAGAATGTGGCTGGGTTTGCGGCTACTGCATTGCCGGCCAACTTCTTGCGAAGCTGGCATGAGGACGAAGACTGAGTCCATTAACCTCATGATTATCATCATCCGGTATCATGGCAGCAGCCGCCGTCTTCCGGAAACCAGACGCCATTCCTCTCTATCCATCCATTGATCTTCCTCCAATCCTCTGATATTCATAGCCGCTTATATCCCTTCTATCCAAGTTTTCTTCGGTCTACCTCTCTTCCTCCTTTCCATTGGGATACATTCCCTAACAATTTTAGGCAATCTTTGCTTTACATTCTTTTGACGTGGCAACTGTAATCGTTTCTTTACTATAATGTCTATGATGTCCGGCTCCTCTTGTACACCCATAATTTCCCTTATTTCTTTATTTCGTATTCTATACATTCTAGATTTTCCAGCTGATCTTAAAAAGAATTTCTTGGTATAGGAAAAAAATAAATGGGTAATTTATTGCTCCTACTGTAGGAAAATAAATCACCTAATTTCAGGATGCTACTTCTTACTTGACACTTGACACTTGTTTTGTATTTTACTAATTTAATATTAAAAATATAAAATTAGTACCTGATAAACTAGCCGTCCCCAACTAAAATGAAGTGCTCTTTGAAAACTTCAAGTAGTTAAAATTATGAAGGCCTTTCAAAACCATGTTTCATCTTCTGCATTTCAATTGATACTAATGTTGTTGTATAAGTTGTACAACCTGTTCAGGTCTGCGGGCGTGTTCTTGTTGAGCAAGTCTGTATTCTCAGCTTCATTTAAATTTTATGTCTTCTAGGATGCTAATATTATTGTTGTTAGTCTCTCTGTGTAATATCGACATAGTATTATCGATTTTGACGAACTGATGATCTTTATAGTATAGGTTTGTGCCAAAACCACCCCTTCTAACTATCCAGTTTTCTTTCGGTCTTCCTCTCTTCCTCTCTCTCTTTCCTCCTTTTCATTGGGATCCATTCCATAACAATTTTAGGCCGAATGGTAATAAATAAAAACACTGAAAAACATTCGCCGCATGGCTTAAGACTTGTAGCTATTGTCGTGCTCCATGCTGATTGGCTCCTGTACCTATTGCTGTATATGGGTAAATTTGATTTATTTTTGTGTGAGTCGGATTTGTATTATATATTTAAGATTACTACTGTATATTATTAATGTAAATCTTATTTGGCAATTGTTAAAGATTGTTGTAATAAATATTCGTATTATTGGGCTACTCAGAGGTTTTAGCACGTGGTGTTCCCTAGCGGTCACCCATCCAGGTACTAACCCCGCCCGAGTTTACCGTAGCCGTCTTTGTAAGTGTCCTCCTCCAATTCCGAAGGAATGATGAGGACCTTCGAAAAATTTTTGTATGTTATGATTTTGTAGTTTTGAACTTTCCGTAGGTCTAATGTGAGCGCTGTATGCGCTTTAACCTCGAGACCTCTGATGCGTATTTACACGGGTTACGGTCGAGATATAAAAGTGTCTCTACGTTATCATTGGAATATAGGGACTTGGAATTTTCTGATAATCTGAATTTTTTAAATATAATTTTATATGTTGTATATAGTGGACCTTTCAAAGTTTGGCGGTTGTTTGGTGAGAAGGCTGCAGCTGTAGCTCCATTGAAGAAATTAAATCCTCTTTTTTTTTGTCAAACCTTTCCCGGCGTTTTTCGGAAATAATGAACTAAGGAGACTACTCCAGTCATCATCAATGGCAGGCATGGATTAAGCCAATTGGCCTGTTCCGCTTCAGGAAAGAAATTGATCCCTCCATCTCTTCTTAGGTCTTCCTGGGTCTCTTCGCCCTGTGGGTCTGTAGTTCAGAGCTGCAGAGGTAGTCTATTGTTTGGCATCCTCAGAAGGTGTTCATGCCAATTATTTTGATATTTTTGAATGATTTCAGTTATTGCTGGTGTGTTGAGAGCTTTGCGGATACCTTCATTACGCATGTGATCATAAAGCGTATAACCCGCTAAAGGTCTTAATAACTTCATTTCTGCAGCTACTATCCTATTTAATTTACCTGTAGTAAGAGTCCAGGTTTCAGAACCATAAAGTAGAGTTGGAAGAGCCATTGTTTTATAAAATTTTAGAATTGTATCTGGACGTACTTTTCGGAAAAGAATGCTTTTTATTGTTCCTATAAGTTTTTGAAATTTGACCAATTTTATGTCTATGTTTTTACATGTGTCGTACGAAAGATTGCAGCCAAGATAAGTAAAGTTATTAACTTGTTCTATTATATTGTTGTTAATAACAATTTTAGTTCTTATCGGTATTTTCCCTTGAAACGCCATAGTTTTTTGTCTTACTCAACGAAATTTGTAAATTATAATCTTGGGTTATATTTGACAATCTATGTACTGCTCTTTGTAGGTGATCTTCAGAAGTAGCCAATATTACTTGATCATCTGCATACATTAATGTGTTGAGGGGTCGACCATCAATCATAAAGTGTGATTGTGATTGGTTTTGCCATAATTTTATGATTTCATTCATATATAATTATATATATTTATCTTAACGCTTAGCAGAGTAGTTCATCAAATTTAAATGATTATTTTAAATTATTTAATAAATAAGTTATTCGCTTCCTCCTCTGGCAGCAGGAGAGGGAAGGAAACTTCTCGGTGTCTAAGAAAGACGCGTCGAGTAGGGACCAGTCGGGGGCCATCGAAACCTCGCGACACAAACAGCGAAGGGCGAGTGTAGGAGAAACCGCTCTGAAGCGCGGCATCTCGATGTATCGGTGGAGTTCAACGGGTACTTCGATCTCGCGAATTTAGTTCATAGCATGCGATACCTGCATTCTCCGCCTTACCCCCTTCCGAAGCTAAAACGTCGATATTACAACCTGTCACAAATAGTATGTTGGTACTGTTTGACCAGTCAATTCATCTCATTGAATGGTAACTTTAAAGCTTGGCGATCCTCTTTGATGGTTTTCGTATGGGAGTAGGCTATCGGTCGGTGTCACCTTTTTCGCCTCTCTTCATCATCACCTTTCTCATACAACACACTTTACAATTGCAACAATATATAACATCTACTCAATCTTACACTCCTCTCATGTACACAATACAATAGATACTTCATCTAAGTAAAGTGGTCTGCCGAATGTTGCGTAAATAAAATTTCAAAATAAACTCACATTAAACGCGGACGCCATCTATGTGCCCAGCGCGGAATGCAAAGCACATAAAGTGCAGTGGGTGTCATTAGAAGACTAATTACTATTTAGGCTAAATATGATTGTCAAGAATTTCCTTTCGAAAATACTAAGTAGTTTTCATCATTATTCATTAAAACGCATGTCTCAGATTCGTAAATTGGTACAGGATTAATCAGAGTTTTGTACAATTTAATTTTACTCTGACTGTTGAAAAATATGGTCTTAATTGAAAAGTTCAAGCATATAAAGGCTGAGTGCCGAAAAGGTTATTCCGAGATATTAATAAAAATGAATGCACGAAATTAAATTGTATATATATATATATATATATATATGAACATGTCAGTGTTTTTATAGGCTGTATTTACGCATCCAATACATAACATAGGGACATTACTTTTGATTTCGATTTTCTGATCAGAAGCAAACCAAAATTTAACAGAACATTCTTAGAAGTTGCTAGGTGTAATTGTTTTCTTCATGAAGTAGGCTAAGTGTCAACATTATTAAGGTTGCTTCACAAAAAAAATGAAAATGTATCTCTATTTTTTTATTGACAGCAAACGGAAGAAAAGTAAAAAAAAATAATGAAAAGAATAAGAACTAAATACATAATAATGGGTATCGCTGAGTTGTCATATCTATTGGCGGACCAAGCATTCAAAATAAGCACGGTTATCTACCTTCATATATGAGATAATTTTCTGTAAATATATATTTTTTTCTCCTACATTCTAGTGATGGCAACGTCATATTTTGAATGGTTTCTGCTGTAATATTTTATTACAATTCTTGTTGACTTCTAAGACTGTAAATCGTTTAATGTTTCCCGTGTTTCTATTATAAAACGAACAGTCATAATTTTCTACTCTAATCCACTTAGATTTATAAAATTGCAGCTTTATTATAACGAGAATTTTCTCTACAACGGTTTTAAAATTAAAAAAAAAAATCTTCAGGATGCATGAGCGTAACAATGAATGTATTTTTTACACGCTTTATATTAGCTTGACCTGTATCTATCTATCTATCTATGTAACGGAATCTTTCAACGCGATTTTCGCCCACTTAAAATCATCAGATCGACTTTAAACTTTGTATACTTGTAGAGGACCCGTGACAATACAATAATTTCATATTTATTTTCTAAAATCATGGCCTTAATAATCAGAAAATAAAAAAAAGTGTTTTTGTATCAATGTAACGGAATTTTTAAACGCGATTTTCACCCACTTAGAAACATTGGATTGACTTGAAACTTTGTATACTTGTAGAGGACCCGTGACAATACAATAATTTCATATTTATTAAATACTTTCTTTTCTTTATGGGATCTGTCTTGAGACCTATAAGTTGTGTTTAATTTCCTTCGGAAGAGAAGTGAAGCCGTTTACCTGTGTTATAGATTTGCAACATTACATTAATCTCAATACTCAAATAAGAGACTTCTGAAAAAAAAAATGTTTCTGGCCTTTAACCCAGCATGGATTGTGACAATAAAGAATTTAGCTGTTAAAGAGGGTTATCCGATACTGTATGCTGGAACACAGGCCTACTGTGTATTAAGCCAAGGTAAAGTATGACTTTTTAGGATATAATGAGTCTGTAAATTATTTGGAGTAATACTCATCATAACTTTCACTAAGTCCATGGAAACTTTGCACCTTTCTACAAGTTTTCTTTTCTCTCTCTGAGTGAAGTCCCTATTGCAACTCAACAATGAATGTGCAGAAGCAAAGAACATGTGTTCTACTTCAGCTAAATAGCCCTTTGCTACTAAATAAATGAAAATAAACAATATACATTTATTTTTATTTTGGAGTATGCACTTTTGGTTTCTGAAATACTTTACATCTTACCGCTTTAAAGAAACATGATATTATTTCGTTCCCGCCTCCACCAGAAATTCCTTCGTGCCAAAGAAACACGTGGCCTTTGTTATTAACACACACATGAATACACGAGTTGTAAAATTATACAAGTCCCATGCTATACACTTCACTATGCGTCAAGGCTACAAGAGAAGATCTATGCAAATATTGGAGTTTTCACTTAAAAGCTGTTGAAATCTTTCATGATCTTCATTCATGAGTAGGGTGTAGATTTTATGTAATATCAAATTAAGACAGAAAAGGAATGAAAATATAAGAACAGAGTTAAATATATATCAATTGAATAACAAAATCAGAAAATATAGAGGGAAATGGTTCACACATGTGGAAAAAATGAATGTAACAAGATTACCAAGAGCAGCATTCAACTACAAGCCAAGAGGTTCAAGGAATGTAGGAAGGCCAGTGAAGAGATGAACAGAACAACTGTGAGGCGGAACAGGCAATTTATGTCTAGCCCGTGAAATGAAGAAGATCAAATTAAGAAATAAAATTTGTGAAATATTTAAATAAATATCGAATGAAGCAATTGTATGTAAAATACAAAATTTAATTTATTTGCTTACAAAATAGAAGTTCACTGTTAATTCTTAATCAGTTCACTTCTACTACAAAGTACTGAAATATGTGTCTCCCATTCAAGTGTTTAAATCACATTAGAACGGTATGCACATTTAATTATAATATGAAGGGCTAAGGACAGTAACATGATAAGCCACAGTCTGTTAAGAAATTTTATTTATTATAGTAGTAGCAAATAAATGTATTCAAATATCCATAAAATAATTTGTAAGTACGCCAGTGAAGAGTTAAAACAAGGATACACAATGTATTAACAACAATACTGCCAAATTAATATTTATAATTTTTTGAAACCTTAAAATTCTTGTATCTCAGAAAGAACAATATGTGGTTTATTATGTTCTTGCCTTAAGCCCTTCATACACATTTTCAAATGTTCTCTTGTTATGCACAGTCTTCTGTCAAACAATGTGTGTTTTATAAAAATAGAGAAAGATCGCTCAACTCGTAATGTAATCCCAAGCAACAATTTTTCTTGATGAGTAAGGAAAACTAAGGAAAGTTACAATCAAAACGTTCGGCATCGTATTTGAACTCAGGATCTCCCGAGTCTCAAAAGCTACCTTCTGAGCCAATTTGGACGGCAATAATAGTTTTGTTCTGTCAACTCAGTTTCTCCTGGTGAATTAGTGGTTGCCTGATAGTGTCTAGTTCCGAGGTTAGGGGTTGAAGCCCGACCGGGTTCAATCGCTTCCTAAAGAAGGGAAGTAATGTCATAGGTCCCAAACAAATTTTACGGTACGTAACAAATCTTAAGCTTGAAACAAAGGCCTCTGAGGATTTTTTTTTTTTTTGGCTCTTTCACGCAAATGAGATTGGTTGTTAAATACGCCTTTAAACAAAATGCGACTTCACAGGCGCTTCCATTACTACTACTACTAACTGAAAAAAAAAATTCAAAATTCCCGTTATTATATTCACGAAAAAAAGTGAAAATGTATTCAATGAAGATTAATGTTACTTTATAGTGCTACTTCATAGCCCAAACAGGTCTAGAAGGCCTTTGGCCTACCAGCCAGCTTCTGAACTCACATCCACATACGTAGACTATCATTAGGCAAGTGTAGTGGCATGTGGTCAGCATATTGAGCCCCCCAGCCGTTATAGCTCAACCTGCAGCCGCTACTTATTGTAGCTACCGAAATGCATCACGATGCTTCGTGGGAATAAGTACCCATACTGACACAAATTCCACGAGAAATTTTCTTCCCCCCATGGAGGCTCCAACCAACGCAAACCCTGTAGCTCAGCGCCAAGGCATTTTGCCCCTTAACTAGTCAGCTATGGCGCGGGACTAATTTATAATGCCAATAAACTGTAATTGGTTCAATTGATTAGATACTTGTGCTTTTGTTCACGAGGAACATGTATCATCCATATTACACGCTTTATATTAGCTTTACCTGTATCTATTTATCTATGTAACGGAATCTTTCAACGCGATTTTCACCCACTTGAAATCATTGGATCGACTTGAAAATTTGTATACTTGCAGAGGACCCGTGACAATACAATAACTTCATATATATTTTCTAAAATCCTGGCCATAATCATCAGAAAATATAAAAAAAGTGTTTTTGTATCAATGTAACGGAATCTTTCAACGCGATTTTCACCCACTTAGAAACATTGGATCGACTTGAAACGGTGTATACTTGTAGAGGACCCGTGACAATACAATAATTTCATATTTATTTTCTAAAATCCTGGCCATAATCATCAGAAAATCAAAAAAAGTGTTTTTGTATCAATGTAACGGAATCTTTCAACGCGATTTTCACCCACTTAGAAACATTGGATCGACTTGAAACTTTGTATACGTGTAGAGTACCCGTGACAATACAATAATTTCATATTTTGTTTCTAAAATCCTGGCCAGAATCATTCGAAAATCAAAAGATGAGAACTGGTACAATAGGTTACGGACTTGTCGAGTTTTTAGTCAATCGTTGTAAGAGCTCAGTTGGTAGAGCAGTGAACTCTTAGTGGTATATAATTTCAGTAATCCATACGTCGCTGGTTCAAATCCGGCTGGGAGGGTTTTTTAATAGAAGAGTATTACTTTTAGCTCATACTGCAATAGTATCGAATTTAAAGATATTTACATTTTTATCTTATTCTGTAAAATATTAAAACTAAAAAATAAAAAATAAATAATAGTTTTAAAAAACTAAAAGAACACGCTTTATTATAAAACTAAAAAATGAAAAATAATTTTAATTTCCAATACGCTTGGGATAAAATAAAGTGGTCAACAAAAAAATCATCTCCAACACATATAGAATAAAATTAGAGTTATCAACAAAAAGAAAATAATTTTACCATCAAAAGCGTGGGGTGCTTTTTATGATTTTTACATTTTCTTCTTAGAGAGCATACTTTTACCAATATCTGTTTATTATCAAATATATTAATTGATATAGAGCACCCCACGCTTTTGATGGTAAAATTATTTTCTTTTTGTTGATAACTCTAATTTTATTCTATATGTGTTGGAGATGAATTTTTTTGTTGACCATTTTATTTTTTAAATAAATTCCTAACAGAAAATTTCATTTAAAGCATATTTACTTCCAACAGAGCACAGTGCTTCGATATTGGATAGTTTTACTTATTTTCGAATTACCCATGGAGTTTGTGTATGATGCCATGTTATGAGCGTTGGCTCTTATTTTTATAAAACGTTATGGGCATCTAGAGTCATAAGCCAACCTAAAACCTAATATACAGGGACGTAGCTCAGATTTCTCGAGAGCTTATCGTTATATCTGACAAGAATATTGCTACTGGGTCACGTTTTATATCTCCTGCACTTCCAGCTGATATATTGTACAGATACAAGCAAAAGTGCAATACGAATCTTGTTCAATTGGGTGAAAATATCCATTCTAACTGTTACTGCAGAAACCTCTGTAATTTGGTACCAAGTTCTCATCATCTACATACTGTACTAACAACTACTACAGAAAAAGAACAAATCTTCAACTTGTGAACCTATTCATTTGCAACTGATCTTTAACCCTTAAATTGATAATGAATCCTACAGAATACAATAGGTCAATTTAGTTTAATTTATTTCATAGTTTAAATAAAACAGGAGAAAGTACACGTGTGTCGAATTGCACAATACATTAATAACTGTTATGGATGATTTCGTTTTCACTGCGGTCCGCCACATTTAAATAACTGACACGAGAAGTTATTGTCTTGTTAAAAAATTCTGAGATGTATAACCACTCCCATCCTGGAAATTATACAACAGTATTTGATATGCCTATAGGACACAATAAATAAAATGCAACGTCAAAATAAGTCATTTTATATAAGAGAAACGTATAATTTAAATAGTGGCGGCAATGGCTTATGGAATTTTAAGGGGTTAACATTATAATTATGGCTCCCTTCACAAGGGGAACTGTGTCACTGATTTTCAAAAATAGGCCTTTCAGTAAAATTAGTTGGCCCTCGCACGATATTTTTTTTTTTCATTTGCGATGTTAATGATCTGGGGTGTTAAAGGTTATCTTAAAATAAAATAATTAATTCTGCATTTTAACAGTCGTTCACCGCTGTGATATCGGGGTAGCGTTGCTGCCTCGTACACAGCGGGCCAGTGTTCGATGTCTGGCCGGGGCACGTTTATTGGCTTTTCGTGTTTTTTTGTCACCTATAAGACAAAGGTCAGGAAACTTTAAGGCCCAAACGATTTCCGAACATCATCTCACCATCATAATCAACATTAATCATATTCGCCATTTTAGGATGAACTAGCTAATACCCGGAGTGCGTTGCTACGCCTAAATAAATTAAATGTTGAGAGTTAATTACACTGCGACAAACCAAACATGGCGATTGCTAGAGTAAATTTTGAATTTCAAGTTTCAGGTAAACCCCTACTTCTAACGGTCGGATTTCGCTGATTGTTGGATAATATTTCGGTATACTTTAATAGGATATTCCAAGTTCGTTGTGAAACAGAAAATTGCGATTGCTAGAACGATTTTTATATTTTCGTTTCAGGTTAACTCCTACACTTAATGAATTTAGAACATAATAACATAATAGATAACGCCTAAACACTCGCCGCATCTGAAACCCTGTACATAAACATTTTCACGAATATCGGTTGAGCGGTTTAGAAGTCTTCCAGGCGTCCCAACCTCAGAAGTGGGTTACAAGTACGCCATGCCAGGAGAGAACACCAGGAATGTCAAAAGGCAACCTGGAGCATTTGCAAAAAAAAATAAAAATCAAATGGTTAGAAATTACTTACATTTGCATCAAATTACATACTAATGTAATAATGTTCAATAATAACTTAAGGTGATAGTTTTGTTCGAATTGGCACACACTATCAGCAAGTCCCAAACAGTTTAATTGGCATTACTTCAATAACTGATTAATTTATGAACTCCTGTTTAAAGAGACTATATAATCATAATAATATCCAGCAAGAAATAAGTAAAATAATAGAAAATGCTAAGAAATGTTATTTTTCAATGAATAAAGTATTTAAATTAAAAATATCCGACACGTGAAACAAAAACCAGATTATATAAAATACACGCTGCTGAGCCTAAAGAAATGAAAATTAATATTTTCTTGTGTTTAGTTGAATAAGTGAAAGGAAAAATAATTATAAATTTATATCGCAATTATTTGTAGATACCTCGTGCTGATTACCCGTCGCGGGAATATTCTTATCCCGAGCTTCTTGATATAAATGAGCAGAAATACGAAAATTAATGTATTTTTATGTTTAGTTGAATACGTAAGAGGAAAAATGTATAATGTAGTTATTTTAGATACCCTGTGCTGATTACCCGACGTTGCCCGGGTATCTACTTATCCCGAGTTACTTGGCGTAAGTGAGCTGAAAGACGAAAATTAATGTGTTTTTTTATGTTTAGTTGAATAAGTAACAGGAAAAATGTTTAGAAATTTATGTAGTATTTATTTTAAGATACCTCGTGCTGATTACCCGGGTTTGCCCGGTAACCTACTTGTCCCGATCTTCTTGGCATAAGTGAGCTGAAAGACAAAATTCGTTTTTGTGAGTTACCCATAAAATAATTACCGTCTGTACGTTGCTACGCTTGCCCGGGAATCCATTTATCCTCATCTTGGCAAAGACAAAAATGGTTATTTCGAGTTATCCGTAAAAGATAAATATTTGCTCTCGTGGACTGTTTTTGTACAGTTTTCTTTGAGATATTAAATTCTGTGTACATTAATTTGGTATATTTTGTTATGGTTTAGGCAGCGTAAGCCATTTAAGCGTCCAAAAAAGAAAATAGACTATCACAAAGGGTGATTTTTAAGAGTGTAGGAGTTGAGTATCACAATTCTTTTATACCTATAATCATCCCGGGAAACTTCTGAACAATTTGCAAAAAGCCCCATCACAATCGGATGAACGGTATGGCAGCGCATAAAATACGAACAAACAAATATGCATTTATATACATTAGATGTGCATGTGTGAATAGTGTGTTTTGTTTTAATGTTGTGTTGTCCTGACATTGAGATGATAACTAATGCGCTGAGCCTTCCATTTCCTAGTGTGGGTAAAAGTATGTGTGTTATCCCTATTCCAACAGATCGTGCCACCCTTGAGGATGCCGGACACAGTCTCTGGCGAAACGTTGGGGAACTACAAGCCTCAAGACCACGGCCAACAGCCCGAAAATCTTCTGCAAGATCATCATATAAGGATTGAGATTGAAACAATCGCCAACTCTTATTAAAATATCTAACTCACTGGCACTATCGAACCCGTAGGTTCATGGTCACGCGGATATAAGCTCTCCATACATTCCTATCCCGAGCTAATGTTTTCCAATCATTCCCGTTTGAGCCTTTGGCATGGGTTCCCTGAAGTAGTCCCCGTCCGGAGCACCGAATGGGGGACTACGTATTTGACCTCCGGAAAATTTTATCCCAGTGGAACCCATGCCGCATTTCTTGACGGTTCTATTTTCACGCTGAAAGATCGCCACTCTTTCGACTAAGGTATTTTTTTCGTCTGGCTTATCACCTTCGATCACTCCGGCATGGGTAACCCTATCGGCAGCAATGCTTCCGCCGGCATAGCTCTCAGGATCATTTAAGCACGCAAGCCATTCCACCACGACAAGGTAAAGATACTATGGAGGGCTTATTTAAATATTAATAAATGCACATTTCTGGAATAAGTTATCTTGAAGGTTATTGAGAGAAAATTTATTTTCGACTCTAAGGAACTCAACTTCCCACGCTACTTACTTTAAACAGTCCTAAATAGAACCAGAGTAAAAAAAAAAATAATGCGTAAGTATAGTGTTATTATTACATATTGTTATATATTTTTTATTTCAAATGCTTGTACAGACTCTTGTAATACCGTACTTCGATTACTGCGACACCACTGACTAATCTGACAACTGATCTATCTGACAGACTACAGCGTGCTCATAATACTTACATTCGATTTGCATCCAATCTCCGTCGTTTATAACCACGTGTCGCCTTCATTTCAGGCCTTATCATGGCTACTTCTGAATGACAGAAGAACTCTATTTTCACATGTTTTGCTATTCCAAATCCTGCACACAATTTACCAAGTTATATATCAACGCGTTTTTTTAAATTTATCGGCTCATCATAATTTAGGAACAGGATCACAAGATAGTTCTTTACTTTCTACACCACAGCACAGGACACGTTTAAACTCTGGATCTTGCACAATATCTATGACTAGAGCATGAACTCACTTCCCAGTCATGTCAGGGACTGTCAATCACTATCATTATTTAAATCCAAATTAACTGATATCTTAAAATTCTACACATTGAAAATACTACCTACATAACAACAATATTCAGCATATTGTATATACCTATAAACATAGGTTGAATTTTATCTAGTGTCCCCGTTCGTTCCCAACCCCATAATTCTGAGCCATACAGCATGGTCGCTCTCACAGTCGAAGAATAAACCTGTTCTAGTGTACGCATCGGTATGTTTCGCAATTTTGACATATTAGTAAGCATTTCGCTTGTCCGACACCTAGCTCTCATTGTTGCATTTTCGATGTGTCTAACAATAAGAAGAATCTCAATATGGTCTTTGTTTTCGATCTTTAATCATGTTATATAATAAGTAGGTCTGATAAGTTGAATAGTCTGATAGTGCATTTAATGTCTGCAGGGACGGGGGGAGGGGGGTATGAGCGTGCGGTGTGTATATGTGTGGGGGTGTGTGGGTGTATGTGTGTGTGTGTGTGTGTTTTTTTTCTAATTTGTTTTCTAGCATTTTTTTTTAAATATCAATGTACGGAATATGGATGAATATAGATATGTATTATTGTGATTTAGTGTAGACATAGATTTTACTTATATGTAGCCTGTTATTGTTTTTTTTTGATACAGGTGTATTTGTAGGTATTTGTTTATATTATTAGTTTTATTTTTTTTATTCATGGAAAAATAATGCACGTACGGCCAAGCCGGCCCGTGCGCAATGTAAATGCATATGTATTTTCTTTATTCTGAAAAAAAGGCAATAAATTCCATTATCTATCTATCTATCTACCTATAAATATTCATCTGGGAAACTTTTCCTTGTTTATTTTAGCCATGTTTTATTAGTGTTAACTAACATTACAACCACGTCCTCATTGCCCTTTCTTTAATCTATATTTCAATAATATTCTAAATTGTAATAAGCATATCATTTTTGTAGGATTTTATTATTCGCTAGTTGAATAGAAGAGAAGGCATTATGGCCTTAACTCTTTCAGCTTAAATACAGCATTATTATTATTATTATTATTGCAAATGCCCGAGGTTGTCTTTGACATTCCTGGTGTTCTCTCCTGGTATGGCGTACTTGTAAACCACTTCTAAGGTTGGGGCGCCTGGAAGGCGGGGTTACATTGCCCCGATGATATGATGGGTGACGATGATAGTGGTGCGCCAGGAGAGTCCCTAATCCTAAGCTTAATCTAAGATGAATATGAAAGATGATGATTGCGATGGCCATACGATTTCGGGGACCGTTTGGGCCTTAAAGTTTTCCTGACATTTGTCTTACAGGTGAGAAAAAACACCGATAAAAACCTCACCCAGAAAAACTGTCCCGACCGGGAATCGAACCCGGGCCCGCTGCATGACAAGGCAGCACGCTACCTCGAGACCAGAGGGGTGGACTTATTATTATTATTGTTATTATTATTATTATTATTATTATTATTATTCTGTAATTTAGCATGAACTATACTATTTTATACAGATTCGCTTTTATATAATTATATTAAAAATTTCAAATAAATAAAAATCAATGTAGGCCTACATTACAAAATATTGCTAATTAAATTATATAATTTAATTCTGTATTTACTACATAATATGCACTGTAATGTTCTCTAATGTATTTCAAATTACATTTAAATAAGAATGTTGAACGCCAGTAACATTAATTCGTTGAAAAAGTTGTACATTATAAATATATCCCTTGCAAACTGCATTCTACGTGCTAAGAATAACAAGTAAGAGTTACTGGGCACACTCACATTGTATCTGGCTTTAGGATCCACCAATAAATTTCTTGCCAAGCTGCTTGAACTACCAGCACTCTTGCCCTGAGGATGCGATCTCAGCGAACCTATTGACCCTTTCAACAGATCTGGCTTATCTACTTCTGGTCCTCCAAATTCCTGCAGCTGCTGCAGCCAGCAACACAACATCGCTTCTATACCTTCGTCCACCTATAAACAAAACTATATATCAGAGAAAAACCAATGTTTGCATTAGGAGCCTGAGTGGAGTAACTAAAGTATAAAGTTCAAATCCTGGCTCAGGAATTTTTTTTCATGTCACATTTGGCTTTCATTACTTAAGGTAAACATTTAATTATGACATCGAAATAAAAAGCGTTACTGCTATAAATTATAAGATTCTCAAAAAATGCTTTCTTGCTATGGAAGCATTAGATGACACTGAGGGCGTTGTCCTTCCGCCTCTTATGAATGAGAATTATATATATATATATAATATATATATATATAATGTTTGCACTAGGAGCCTCGATTTCAAATCGAGACCTCTAACGTTATACGTTAGCGAGCTACCAATTACTCCACTCAGGCTCCTAGTAACTAACTAACTCACTGGCACTATCGAACCCGAAGGTTCATGGCCGCACGGACATAAGCTCTCCATATATCCCTATCGAGCTAATGCTTTCCAATCATTCCCTGTATAATCTACTTCCCTCAAATCATAGTTAATGTTGTTCTCCCACCTCATTCTTGGTATACCAATTGGACGTTTTCGCTCTGGCTTTCCTACAAGAAGCTTCCATGCACGTCTTTGATTCCCCATACGCGCAACATGTCCTGCCCATCGCAGTCTACGAGACTTAACTGTTCCCATTATATCTGGCTTCATATAAAGACCATGTAGTTCATTGTTATGTAGTCTTCTCCATTCACCTGTCTGTTCATCTCTCTTTGGTCCAAAAATTTTCCTAAGAACTTTATTCTCAAATACTCGTAATCTCCTTTCCTCTCCCTTAAAGTAAGAGTCCAGGTTTCGCATCCATATAATATAACTGGTAGAATAATAGTTTTATATATTTTCAGCTTAACGTTTTTTGAAAGGAGTTGGGACATCAAAAGTCTCTGCAATGCATAATAGCATGCATCATTTCCAGAATTGAGCCTATGTTTAATTTCTTTTTGCATCTCATTCCTATTTGTGATTATTGTTCCTAGGTATTTGAATTCAGCCACTTCCTCAAAATTTCCCTCAGGCTCCTAGTGCAAACATTTATTTTTATTTTCTTATATACAATTCTCTTTATAAGAGGCAGTGGGACAACGCCCTCAGCCATCTTATGGCTTCTATAGCAAGAAAACATTTTTATGAGGATGCTATACTTTATAGCAGTAACACTATATATATTTAAAATAAGAATATGAAAAATGGGGACTTTATATATATAAATATAGAGAAGACTAAATATCTGTGTATAGGACTAGAAATCGAAAATTTAAATTTCAACAACGGAGAAGAACTAAAACTTGGTATTGCATACACTTATTTAGGAAGAAAATTAGACCATTCAGGCGATAACACAGTGGAAATTAAAAATAGAATCGCACAAACAAAACAAGCAATAAATGCTTTAAACTCTGTTTGGTGGAGCAAAAATATTACAAAAAAATATAAAATTACAAAATATCAAACCATAATTCAGAGCGTTTTAACACATGAAGCTGAAGTTTGGCAAATTCCTACCAGAGAAATGAAAATCATTTTAAGTACAGAAATGGATGTTTTAAGTAGATCAGCTGGAAAATCTAGAATGGATAGGATATGAAATAAAGAAACAAGGAAAATTATGAGTGTACAACAGGAGCCGAACATCATAGATATTATAGACAAGAAAATATTACACTTGTATTGTCATGTCAAAAGAATGCCAGAGCAAAGATTGCCTAAAATTATTATGGAATACATCTCAATGGAAATGAGCAAGAAAGGAAGACCAAAGAAAATCTGGACAGAAGGTGTGCAAGCGGCTATGATTATCAGAGGATTGGAGGAAGATCAATGGATGTACAGAGAGGGATGCCATTTGGTTTCCGGAAGACAGCGGAATCTGTCATGATACCGGAATAATGATATATATAGATAGATAGATGGAAAGCTCTGCGGCCATCACTTAAGTGTTGGCGGTGAGCGATCCATTTTGGTCCTCCTTAATAGGTAGAACCCCGGGTTCCTGTAAAATACGTTAGCCCCGGTTTAAATTTTGAATTCAATTTTGAAGTTAATTAGCAGAGTGAAGTCGGAAGCGGACCTTTTGGGGTTATATATATATATATATATATATATATATATATAATCATGCCATATATATATATATACACACATAATAATGTCATTTAAATAAAACAATATCAGTACGAATTTGTCGCTTTTTCACTAATTACAAAAAAAAAAGTTTTCAATATTCAAGGAAGTATTATCGAAAGTTTTACTGCTCATGACATCTCACATAACGTATCAAATAAACAGTGAGACTCTCAAGGGTTGTGTAAGGACACTGATTTAGTGTTTTAATACAGGACTTCATGGTATCTGGTACCTCGTTTGTATTAGTGATAATAATCCATGGAACGTGTGTTCCTATCACAACGGCAGGGTCCATCATGAGGATAGAGAATGCGGAGGTTAACCTCGAACATATATATTTATATGAATATGCAGTAGTGGACAGTTGACAAGAAGTGGTCCTCTATCTTGGATAGTTCTGACGTGATGCTAACGATCTCACCCGTAAAAAATAAGTTCGTGTAGAAACGTTCAGTAAAGCCACAATATAGATCGGATACATTGGCACCGACAACATCAAAAGAAAATGGACATGAGATTTGGTACTTGGAATGCCAGGATCTGTATAGGAGAGGGACATTATTGAAAAAGTATATATGAAGCTATATATGTGTTATAGAAATCCGCGCCCTACTTTTTACACAGTAAATTAATGTAGATGTGTCAGAAATGTCCCTTGAACAAATATTCAGCGGTACTCGCACACAAACCCCCTAGACACTATAGCGTTCTTCGAAATACGTAACAAATCACTACATTTACAAAAGAATCCTCCATGAAGGAATCTCTGTGCTGAGAAGTTAACAACACACATGGCGGATATCATCGGCCGCGGTGGACTAGTGGTTATGTTCCTTGCATTTGGTTCCGAGGGTTACGGGTTGAAACCCGGCCAGGGTCGATGGATTTTTTTTTTTAGGATGGGATAATCCAAGGAGCAAGTACTCCGAGAGGGATTTTAAGCCATGGGTCACGAATCTAAATATTTCAGGCTCGTAAAAGATCCTTAAGTCTGAATAAAGAGGCCTCTAAGCAAAAAGTTACCGACCTCATCATCTTAGTAAAACCTTAATTGTCTGCTAGATGTCTCATTGGGTCGGTATGTTGACACCATACAACTTATGACATATATGGGCAAAATATAACTAACTCACTGGTACTATCGAATTCGTAGGTTCATGACCGCGCGAACATAAGCTCTGCACACATCTCTATCCTGAGCTAATGTTTTCCAATCATACCTTATATAATCTACTTCCCTCAAATCATGATCAATATTATTCTCCTACTTCATTCTCGATCTACCAACTGGGCATTTTTCCTCAGATTTACTACAATAAGCTTCCATGCACCTCTTTCATTCCCCAATTTGCGCCACATGTCCAGTCCATAGCAGTCTACGAGACTTCACTGTTATTATTATATCTTGCTTCTTATAAAGACCATGAAGTTCACTGTTATAAAGTCTTCTCAATTCACCTGTCTGTTCATCTTTCTTTGGTCCAAAAAATTCCTAAGAACTTTAATTAACTTGGTCTAGTAACTCCTAACAAAGGAGAGACTAAGGCTCAACAATGGGCTGTTACGCCATTGTAGATGTAGATGGTGGATTTATTTAGTAATTTTATATGACTCGTTTAACAATACAATCCTCTGCAAAAATAGACTTTCACTTAATTCATTGCCTGTACTTCATAATACGTAGGTCTATACACAGCTGACAAGAGCACAGTATAATATCTGACATATCAACATAAAATTACTCTAAAGTAAGGTACAAGAGAGGATGGAGGCCTATTTCAAAACACTCAACTAATATCCTTGAACAACTTCAGAAGTTTGTCGATAGAGTTCGTAAGCATCCTATAGATTATGACATTGCATGAACTACTTTTGTAAAAAATACTCTGTATGTCAAATTTTATGTTCTTGTACATCTGAGATTATGTTTATTATGTTACTTACCCTGAGTGTGTCTGGAACATGCGGGAAAACGAAGTCTGATGGTGTTAAAAGTATTTTATAAGGACCTTTAGACATCCTTTTCTTGAGCAGCTGTTTCCTGTAAGCAAACAGTGCAATTCATATTATACATCTTCAAGCGTCAGTTCTAAAACTTACTAATATGGTTTATTTATAGAACTCTTAAAATATGATAGGTATGTATATAACAGTATTATAACGGAATAAAGTGTTTAATTTTGTTTATTCAAACAGAAGAGTGTTCACAGTAATATAAACAATTTAATATATATCAATGATTATGTGTATTGCATTTTGCTAGTTCTTGTGCACCTGCAACCTTATTTTTTGCGCCATAGTACGTTTTGTTATACTTAGAACAAAGGCCCGACCATGATTGAAAGTTCAACTTCCTACATTACGGGGTTGCCAACCTAAATAACTATGCTGTAATAAAATAACTATACTGTAACATTACATATTACAAACCACATGCGGGAAGTAAAACCACTGCCCTATATATATACTACGTACAATGTAAATAAAGGGGCACGCCGTAGCGTAGTGGTTAAGGCACTGCGCTACAAGCCGGAAGGTCGAGGGTTCAAGTCCCGGTGGGGTCAGGATTTTTAAACTGACCCAAACCTTCTGGCGGCACTATGGTCCTGGGGTCGACTCAGCCTCTAACTGAAATGAGTACCAGACGCTTGTTCTGGGGCAAAGGCGGCCGTCACGCAGGGCTGACAACCCGGCTGACATCAAGTGCCGATTGTCTAGAAATAGTGGGAGCCTTAACGTCCCACTACCCCAAGGGCCTCCTGAGGCCTGTAGTGGGAATACTTTACTTTACAATGTAAATAAAAAATATCCAAAAGGTAGTGTTAATATACATTATACGAAACAAATCACTGCATTTTAAATGAACCGAACTTTATTTGAAACAATATATACCTACTTGCCGCCATTTTTATGACTAGATTGGTGTCACGGCCTCCTTTACTTTCAACATTGCCCACTCTGTTAACGTTAGTCAGTTGTTTATAATGAACGCAAATGCTTCCAACAACGATGTTATTATTTTACTATTATTTATTATTTTGAAAACACCATCGCGAAAAAAATAATGTACAACGCACGTTTGTGAAGTGTTTTTCAGAATCTCGGAAATAAAAAATCTCGCAATCGCTCGGTTTTTAAACATTTTCCTCCCTCTGTAAAAACCACTGCCCAACCTCGCATCGTAATACACTATTACAATCTATTTAGATTGTAGCCGAGCGGTTAAGGTAGGAAGCCTTGGCGCAGAGCTACGGGACTTGCGCTGGTTCGAGTCTCCATGGGGGAAGAAATTTTCTCATGGTATTTCGGCCAGTACGGGACCGGTGCCCACCCAGCATCGTGAGGCAATTGGGTAGCTACAATAAGTAGCGGCTCCAGGTTGAGGAACCAGCTTTAACGGCTGGGGGACTCGACATGCTAACCACATGTCACCCCTACACTGGCTGTTGATCATCTACCTCTGTGATTGACACATGTGGATGTGAAGGGCCAGCAGCCGGCTGGTAAAAGGGCAACCGCTGAAAAGTGGAAAGACCCTCAATCGGATGAGTGGAAAAAAAAAAAAAAAAAAACAAAAACATTGTAATAATCGCTATTGCCTTCTGCAGTAACTTTTGTTAGTGTTTATTCAATTACGCGCTTCAAACCTATTATTAGTATAAGTAACTCACTCATTGCCTCTATCGAACCCGTAGGTTCATGGCCGAGCGGACAATGTCTCCATACATCCCTATCCTGAGCTAATGTTTTCCAATCATCCCTGTATAATCTGCTTCCCTCAGATCATGGTTAATGTTATTCTCCTACCTCATTCTTGGTCTACTAACAGGTCGTTTTCTCTCTGGTTTCCTACAAAAAGCTTCAATGCACCTCTTTTATTCCTCATCCGTGGCACATGACCTGCCCAACGCAGTCTATGGGACTAACGGTTCTTATTATATCTGGTTTCATATAAATACCATGTAGGTCATAATTAATTAGTTTTCTCCATTCACCTGCCCGTTCATCTCTCTTTGGTCCAAAATGTTTCCTAAGAACTTTATTCTCAAATAGTCGTAATCTCCATTCCTTCCTTAAAGTAATAGTCCATGGTTCGCATCCATATAATAGAACTGGGAGAATAACAGTTTTATATATTTTCAGTTTAACGTTTTTTGAAAGGAGTTGGGACGACAAGAGTCCCTGTAATGCATAATGACATGCTTTTCCAGAATTGAGCCCTTGTTTAATTTCTTTGTATTAGCATTGGAATTCAAATCTGACGTTCTTCTCATAAGCCTGAGGTTATTTTAATTGTCGTAAATTTATGACACGCAGCTCACTGTTTCACTTCCGTTCCAAAAGAAGCCAAATCAGGATTTTTACGCCCTCAAAAATCCATCATCCCCATCCGGTTTCAACCCGTGAAACTCGTAATCAGAGGCAAGTAGATATGTATGGTAACCTCTGGGTCCATCAGGACCAAATCTTAGGAAAAAAAATTGTTAAGATGAACGTGGTACCTTATATATTTAAAGTTTCTGAAGAAAGCGATGGCGATTGTTACAATGGTTTATGCCAATATTTTCTGTTTCTCTAAATAACAGTGCCGTAAAATAAAAGTACCGAACTAGTTGGCTCAGGCGGTAGCTTTTGAGACTTTTACTTGGGGGATCCCAGGTTTAAGTTCCAGTCCGCGCCGTAGCCGAGTGGTAAAGGCAAGATGCTTGGCGCAGAGCTACGGGACTTGCGCTGGTTCGAATCACCATTGATGGAAGACATTTTCTCATGGAATTTTGACCAATATTGTACCGGTGTCCACCCAGTATCGTGAGGTATTTGGGTAACTACAATAAGTAGTGGCTCCAAGTTGAGAACTCCAGCTATAACGGCTGGGGACCCAAAATGCTGACCACACGTCACTCCTACACTGGCTAGATGATCTTCTATCTCTGTGATTAACAATGGATGTGAGGCCAGCAGATTGATGATAGACGTTCTAGGCCTGTTGCGCCATGGAATTTAATTTTAGTTTTTATGTGTCGGGATTTCATAAAAAATATTTGGGAGGGAATACATCAAAATGTTGAAGGGATCACCATTAATCCTAGTTCAGTTTAATAAAATATAAATTCTTGTTGTAGGGTCAAAAACTGAGAATATGTTTATCATTTCCAGATTATTATTTTAGAACTTTTTTTTATCAGAGACTGGATATGGGAGGAAAGAGTAGTAGTTTATGAATGAAAAAATATAAGTACAATAATAAAGAATATAAAAAGAGTTAACCGACTTAACGATATTTTAAAATTCGCTACGAAACACCGTTGATGTCACTATGCAAAAAAAAAAAAAATTAAATTAAATAAAAAAAAACTAAGATTGGTACCTCATATCTGAGTCGTGACATGTTACAGCATTTTATATAATTGAGCACAACTGAGATCTCAGGTACCATTTTTTAAATTTTTAAAACCCGGTGCCGATCAACTTGACGGAGTTCTTTTTTTCCCTAGATTTTCCCCAGTTGTCAGGTAAATTCTGGGTTGGAATTTTATTTCGTGGACTCATTTCGTTATAATCATTAATTCATAAATCCATTAAAAACAAAATCAGTGTATTTTTCAAGAACACATGTGCACACATCCTAAAACATACAAATAATATCGACTATAAGTAAGTATGAAGTGAAAAAAAAAGCAAACCAGTTGTAAAACCCGTCACTGTCGGTTCGAAAACTTTATTGGTGACAGGATAGACGTGATAGCAAACATTTTAAAATTTCCAAATAAAGCAATTGTTTGTGTCACTTTTTTCTTAACTATAATTGCGTTTTAATGACATTCTTAAAATAAGAAATGTAAGCCTTAATGAAAATTTATGTCTACTGCCGTGACATCAGGATAAAGTCGTTGACTCATACGTAGCAGGCACGGGTTCTATCCCCGGCCGGCACAAGTTTCCTAGCTGGGGTTTCCCCTCATCTAGACCTATAAGAGAATTGTCTGGAAACTTTAAGGCCTAAATGTGTCCCCGAACATCATCTGGCCAACATAATCACCCAAATAAAATTCGCCTTGTTTAGTATAAATCATATGAGAGAACAGCGTGCCTTGACTTGAATGTTCGTTTTGTTTCGAAAATGGCCCTAGCATTAAGCTGATTGCTTATCCAGGTAGTGTTCTTCTGTGGTCAAAAAAAAAATGTGTGTGATCCAAAGTTTCAAATTCCTTTCGGCATATCGTCTCCTATATGCTCCGCATGCTTTGGGGCACCATGCAAAAGTGTCTATAAAGGGAAAGATTAAACTGACTATTTAACTCATGCCCCAAATGGGAGTCAATGACCAATCACGTTTCAATGATTTCTGTTTTACAACCAATCAGAGTCGTGTTTCACCAAATATTTATCAGTGTTATAATTACCATATTAAAGAAAGCTCCTCCTTACAATATTGCGTTCCTTTGGCAATAAATAGTATGATCTGGTTGCAGTGATAAACAAAAGAAGCAGTAGAAGCGTACCTATCGTTTCTCATTTGTTTTCAAACATCGCCGTTTACATTAAATATATAAATATTTTAAATAAACTATAGTTAAATAATGATTTGTGAGTAAACAGCTTAATTTATTCGTTAAATAGTCCTAACAAATGCCACCTCTGATTTCCAAATTCTCTAGATAAATTCACTCCTCACTTCGTGAGTCGTGAATTTATCGATAATTTGGAAAATCACTCGTGGCATACTTATGATAAAGGAATATTATAATAATTTAGCTAATTAAATTAAAAAAACCTAACATTAAATATGAGCATTCAACGGAAGCATACAACTTTTCATAAGTAATGCTACGAGTGATTTCCAAATTATCGATAAATTCACGACTCACGAAGTGAGGAGTGAATTTATCTAGAGAATTTGGAAATCAAGAGTGGCATTTGTTAGGACTATTTAACGAATAAAATTAAGCTGTTTACTCACAAATCATTATTTAACTACAGTTATTTTAAAATATTTATATATTTAATGTAAACGGCGATGTTTGAAAACAAATGAGAAACGATAGGTACGCTTCTACTGCTTCTTTTGTTTATCACTGCAACCAGATCATACTATTTATTGCCAAAGGAACGCAATATTGTAAGGAGGAGCTTTCTTTAATATGGTAATTATAACACTGATAAATATTTGGTGAAACACGACTCTGATTGGTTGTAAAACAGAAATCATTGAAACGTGATTGGTCATTGACTCCCATTTGGGGCATGAGTTAAATAGTCAAGTAGAATATATATGCAGTCAATATGCCCATTTCACCAATTAATGTTTTAAAATGGTCAACAAGTTTCTACAGCCAAGCTGTCATTCTCAAGACCAGATACTGACTGAAGACAAAATTGATAATAAATAAATAAACAAATTCAGTTAAAAACAAACTACGTCACATGACGCAATCATTCATAAGT
The DNA here is from genome assembly GCA_030220185.1 of Diploptera punctata. Classification (NCBI taxonomy): domain Eukaryota; kingdom Metazoa; phylum Arthropoda; class Insecta; order Blattodea; family Blaberidae; genus Diploptera; species Diploptera punctata. The sequence continues at coordinate 599,152 of JASPKZ010007407.1, read as the reverse complement.
AAACAATAAAACATAATAAAACTAATCCTCTTTTGTTTCAATTAAAGAAAAGAGGGCGCTGTACGGAATAGGGCCCTTGTCTTTATTCATTATTTTATCCTTATTTTATAAATTTCCAAATGAGTAAAGACAAGGGCCCTATTCCGTACAGCGCCCTCTTTTCTTTAATTGAAACAAAAGAGGATTAGTTTTATTATGTTTTATTGTTTACTTATGAATGATTGCGTCATGTGACGTAGTTTGTTTTTAACTGAATTTGTTTATTTATTTATTATCAATTTTGTCTTCAGTCAATATCTGGTCTTGAGAATGACAGCTTGGCTGTAGAAACTTGTTGACCATTTTAAAACATTAATTGGCGAAATGGGCATATTGACTTCATATATATTTTAATATTTTATCACCAAGAAGATCACTTGTGTATTAAATTATCAAGTAGATTTTATTCTTTTATGTAGTAATTGTTGTAACGGATATATATCACCCCTAATTTAGTATAACGATAAATAAATACGATTAATGGATAAACGAAAGAATGAACTGAATATAGAATATGAAGAAATTAGATAATATCTTATTTGGGGAAAGTTGCAAGCGTCAGATCCCACGGTTAGCAGAAATAAACCTTAATGCGAAGATGCCATGCATATGTAGCACCCAAATTAGACTGGAAATCTTAAGCTGGGTCTAGTTTGAAACATCACGTCTGGAGAAAACTACATACTTCAAAATTTACAACTTAAAAGTACAAACGGAGTGAACAGCCCCTAGTAACCGTGGGAAATAAAAAATACAAATGTTGGTGAGTTTAATAAAAATATTTACGCCCCTAGAGACGTGAAATGTAAACTAGCCAATCAAAATCAGAGTTAGGATTTACAACCATATATGGAATTGTAGTACTACTGGCCGATAGCGAGGAGATACTAAAGGCCAACACGCACACACTATTGAGTAACACTAAGAAATTAGGACTGGAAGTAAATATCAGTAAAACTAAATATATGGTCACACGTAGAAATTCAGTATATAACGTAAATGGACAGCTAATGACAAATGAGGGAAATTTTGAGGAAGTGGCTGAATTCAAATACCTAGGAACAATAATCACAAATAGGAATGAGATGCACAAAGAAATGAAACATAGACTCAATTCTGGAAATGCATGCTATTATGCATTGCAGAGACTTTTGATGTCCCAACTCCTTTCAAAAAACGTTAAGCTGAAGATATATAAAACTATATACTATATACCAGTTATATTATATGGGTGCGAAACATGGACTCTTACTTTAAGGGAGGAAAGGAGATTACGAGTATTTGAGAATAAAGTTCTTAGGAAAATTTTTGGACCAAAGAGAGATGAACAGACAGGTGAATGGAGAAGACTACATAACAATGAACTACATGGTCTTTATAGGAAGCCAGATATAATAAGAACAGTTAAGTCTCGTAGACTGCGATGGGCAGGACATGTTGCGCGTATGGGGAATGAAAGACGTGCATGGAAGCTTCTTGTAGGAAAGCCAGAGGGAAAACGCCCAGTTAGTAGACCAAAAATGAGATGGGAGAACAACATTAACTATGATTTGAGGGAAGTAGATTATACGGGGAATGATTGGAAAGCATTAGCTCAGGATAGGGATGTATGGAGAGCTTATGTCCGCGCGGCCATGAACCTTCGGGTTCGATAGTGCCAGTGAGCAAGCATATGGAAATAAAGGGCCCTGACTCATGAGGACAAACCAACGACTCTTACACTTAACAGTTGGTGGAGAGAAGACTTACACTTCATAGTCCGTCGAGAGAAGATTTAAATTGTATTGTTTGAATAATGTCGTGAAATAACAATTACGTTCCCCGATTTTTAAATCATCAGATAGCTCGAGTCCTCGTAAGTTTGGGACATCGAATGTCCGTAACAGTAATTTTTTTTATTCAGTAAGTGAAAGTGCATTTAAGTTTGTCAATGAAGAGAAATAAAAAAAATATTAGTTATGAACTATTGTCTGCTTTCCACGCAGCTCTCCTTCCGGCCCCTATATAGATGAGAATCTTAGCGCTCATCCTAACAAATATGAACCGGCTGGCTACCGAGCTAGGGCAATCAATTTATATAGATTAAAATGGTGACCCAGAGACATTTACGAATCATCAAAACTAGTGCAATATTAAAATACCGCCCCATTGTATATATCGGTATGTAGTTTAAGACACACCGTGCATTATAATTATACAGTTCTAAGTAATATTTTTGTATGTACAGAGAATTAATACTTACAGTTGAGGAACGAAGCTATAAGTTAACGATTTTATATTATACTTTAAATCTTGTAATTTTTATATTAAAGCATGATAGTTTGGCATTTTAATGGAATGCGTCACTCCTTTATGCCAAATCGAAATGTGACTAAACTGCTAACCTAGGACAAATATCACATTAGGGCGTGTAGTTTTTGTTATCGTTTTTAAATTTAAGATTGATAAACATTACTATTCTCAGTTTGCTTAAGTAAATTGTGATTTTTACGTAAGACTACAATCTGCATAAAGAGTCACCCATTCTAAGAAACTGTTGATAGCTCCGAAAAGATAAATTCGACAGAAATGGTTACCATCACTGTATAGAGCACCGCAGGGATATAAAAAATAAAATACATATTCTCAACTTGTGTCCAACTTGGTCGGGTCGAGAGAAAAATTGAGATGAACTACTATATAATTATAGTGTAGTCTGTGAATGACATGGGTGCCGGCCGACCACGCCTACCGCATCATAAAAGGGGCAGATGAATTAAATGAATGAGATGAGTATGGAAATAACGTGGTGGAATGAAATTGTGGCAGGAGAAAACGGGAGAAACCCCGAGAAAAACCTGCCAAGCTCTGTTTCGCCCACCACAAAACCCATATGGAGTGACCGAGACTCGATCTCGGGATCTCTACGGTGAGAAGCGAGCGTTTAACCGCTTGCGCCACGGAGCCGCCGCAGGGATATCATTTTAACTTTCATTTAGCTGGATGTTACTGCATACAACTATTATTTACTGAATGAGTCAAATTATTATTGCATCTCATGGTAGGTCGGTAGGTAGTGTTTTAATTAACAACGCTTTTTAACTACTCATGTTATTAAAGGACCAATTAAAAACTACAGGGCTTCCAGTATAAAACCGGACACGCCTCACGGGGTTTCACCCGTCAGGCAGCGCTCTCTCCTCGTCCGCATTTCACTCTGCTAGCTGCAGAGTGTCCCGTTTTATACTGGAAACCCTATATATGCAAACATGAAGATAATATTGCTAATTGCTTTTATTAACACACACTGCAAACTGAAGAAACAACCCTCGCTCACAAAGGGCATCAGGCAAGGTGACTCTTTAAGTCCGTTCTTATTTAATATTATAATGGATGAAATGATTGAAAACATACCCCAGGTTTGGGTTATAAAATGGGAAACACTAGATTTCAGTTGATATGTTAAGGAGATGATGTCGTTCTCCTTTCAGAATCTGAAGATAATTTACAAATATATTCACATCAATTTAAAATAAATGTCAGATAATACAATATGGAAATTAACACGAATAAGACTAAATGCTTAACAATATCAAAAGAACAAGTAACATGCAAATTAGAAGTGGAAAGAAAAATTATAGAACTAGTATCAGGATTAATTATTTAGGTACATTAATATAACAAGCTGATAAAGCAGCACAAATATCAGGATATATGAAATATTTAATTTGACGTAACAAACATATGTCAATGGAAAGCAAAATCGGCATATACAAAACGATAATTCGACCAGTTATCGTATATGGCGCAGAAACTAGGACTGATACAACAAAAATAAACAATAATCACATGTGAAATGAACATATTAAGAACTGCTCAGTGGAAAACATTATTTGATAAAATACACAACACAGAAATTAGGGACAGATGTCATATTCAATACGTAACTAAATGTATTACAGATAAAACGAAAATATTGGAAAGGTCATATGGAAAGAATGGAAGACAACCGACCTGCAAAAAGAGCTAAAGAAGATAGACCAATGGACGGGAGAAGAACAAGAACAAGAAGAAGACCAGCCAAGAGATGGATAGACAGTGAATGCACAACCAATACGTCTTCCTCCGAGGAGTGATTTTGGAAATAAACAGGATCAAAATCCTACAAATTATAAAAAATAATAATAAGAAGAAGAAGCTTTTATTTTCATTCTTCTCATATTAAGTGAAGATTATAGAAGTCCTAGCCTAATATTACATTATGTTTAATATTTCACAATAGTTTAGCTAAATTACAGTTCAGTGGTATGTCCATAAAAGCAACTTAGAAGTTTATATCTGTAACGGTTGTTTAATATAAACGATATTACTGTTGCAGTAAGATAGCAACATAATTTGGAGAATTCTTGGTCGATGATAGTGTTCAAATCTGTGGAAATAATGTAATGAAATTTCTACAGACATGCGACGCAAAAAATACATCCTATCTCCGCTGCTCCAATTCCATTATTCAAGCAGCTGATCTCTAGAGACTTTAAAATCCACATCAGAAATATACAATTTTTAATATAAAATCATTGGTTTCAATCGTGAGAAAATTATGTTAGAAAAACGAGAACGTTATAATATTAACATAAATTATTTTCAGTATCCATCTAGGTTTTAGTACTATAATTGTCATATAGCCTACTGTGTTTCACAGAAATTAAAAAATAGTAGCTTCACTTTCAAAGATAAAATCTCCCATTTCCTGCATATTTTCCTTTCTTAAAAATTTATGAGAATCGTTTTTCTTTTGGCTCAATACATTGGAGAATGTCAGCATAAAATAAGTAGACAAAATAAACGAAAATATTTGCTGTAATTTAATTTAACGATGGTCTTTAACAGTTAAGGCCATTAGTGTCGAATTCAAATCTAGGCGAGTGAAAGGGCCGACAATTTTGCTCAGAAGCCCCGCTTATTCAGGCTTGAGGTTCTTTTACATGCCGTAAATCTACGATGGGACTCACATGTTTAGTGTCCTTTTAAGGAACCCATATTTAAGATTTTTATGATCTGAAAAATCCATCGATCACGCCCGGGTATGAACCCGCAAATCTTGGAATCAGAGGCGATGATGATGACCATTAGTTTTGATGGACAAATGAAGGTATTATTATTAAAAACAGAATAAATTAGAAACAAATTAATTATTTGCTCTTTTAAAGAATTTAAAAAATCTATTATGAATAAATAAAAATATAATAACCAAGGTACACAGAACAGAGTATTATGTGCGTCTCAATTAAATCAACACAAAACCATTCTATTTTAAAATTGAATCCTAAGGCAATGCGTTTCCAGAAAATACGTAAAACGTACTACCGAAGTTCCTTTTAGCCAAGATCAATTCAATTATATATTCATCTTGTGAATAAAATGGATTCCTAATTACCCTTGTCAAGACTTTAAAATCTTGGAAAAAGTCACTTTGAGGGACTCCGGAATGCCCTATTTGTTAAGAGTTCTGCTTATACAGTATAGTGCACGTTTTAATAGAATGTGTTCAATGTAGAAGAATTAAATTTTTAATGGTCATTTATGAACTTTACTAATTTAACAAAATTATTTTATGATTCAATTATCAATTTTAGCGAATTTTGAAGGAATTGAAGTTGTAAATTATTCATGAAAATATTTTTGAAATATTTTGTTTTCAAACCTTCATCGATCCCATTTAGTAGAAACAGAAAATGATAATGACAAATATACAGTGTGTTCGGAAATATCCATCATAAACTTCCCGGAGTTGTAAAGGGGACTGAATAGATAATGCTTTGAATAGGGATCTTTGTCCGGAAACGAATAGTTTTCGTGCTGTAGATACAACAAAGCAATGCTTGCGCCGATGTAATATATATCCGCGACACGGAACGATCCTGATCAGACTGATTTAGGAGGTTCCGACCGGCAGTCATCCCTTTTGGGCTTATCTTGAGTTGCGGCGTCTGTCGCCGAATTATTGGTTTCCTCCTTTTTTCCTGCAAGAGGAAAATTGACTTGAGACGTCATGGTGGGATTAATCTTCAGTTAGGAGAGAATGCTGCATGAATGTTCTTTGGGTACGAATTGTTCGTTATTACTATGCCATTTAGTTGGACTGCTTATATCATATGCCATTTGTGTATTCAGTTAAGGAAACTATCTATTTATTCATTTTATATTGACTTATATTCTCTTTCATTTAAACATATATTGTATTTTTACATGCTGTATAATTATTTTAAACTGTTGTCCACTTGAACCTTGATTTAGCAATAGCTTGATACTATACTTAGTGTCCCCGTCAGGTACTCATGATTGTAGATTATTTATCAGCTCCAATTAGTATATTTATTGAGATAGGTTATAAATGCCTAGTAGTTACCTTGCTAAAGTAATGAAACAACTCCGTGTATATCATGGGCCCAGCCACGGAAATACTCTGCTTGTAAAGTTATTTATGTTAATTTATTTATCTTCTAGTTCTCTGCATTCACGCAACTCGTTATGCTAAGTCTTATTTATGGACTTTGGTGTGCGCTGTAATCTATATGTATCTTGTAGTTACTTATTCTTAAAGAGCTTAATATATACACAGAGCATATTAGGTCCCCTTTTATCCCCGTGCACTATGATAGTGAGATTTGCGGTTTTCAAAGAACAGAAATACTAAATAAGGTACATACGCATTTTCTTAAATATATTACAGGACAATCCAAAACAAATAACAAAATACAAACCTAAAGGCACCCGAGATGTGGGTAGACCTAGAAAGAGATGGGCTGAAGTCGGAACGGGTCAACAGACCTAATCCATGAATGCAGATGATGATGATATTACAGGACTTAGTAAGGTCATTTCTAACTGTGGATTTTAAATGAATTTGGGTAATTTCAGGACAACATAAACTGCAAAATTCGTGTACTCAAGTACTGGTTACGGCTATTCCAAAATGAACAAACAATGCTCAGATCAATTTGTTACGATCACCAAATTACGAACATAGATATGAAATTCTGAACAGAAGAGGTTAGGAGAGAACTTCAAAAGATTGGGATGGGTTGGGTGTAGGAAAAAGGGATCGAAAATCGCAAGAATGTGTTTTTACACAGAGACCTAAAACAAGTTTGAGGAAAATAATATTATATACTCAATATAGGATTTAGAGAGAGATCTGGGGTTGCTTGGTTTAAAGCTGGGGTCATGGAAATTTCTAAAAATTAGGGACGATCACGATATGCGAATGTGTCCAATGTGCGGGAGCTTTGAAGACGAGATACATTTATTAGGAAAATGTAACGATTTGGAAAATATTGGAGGTGTCAGTTATTACTGGAAATATTTCTAAATTCAAATCGTGAGAGATTGGCACGCTACGAGTTAATGGTAAATACAGAAAATTGATAAACATGGATAAATTTCTGAATAAAACGCGGAAAATAAGAAAAACACTCATTCGTAATAAATATATATGTTAGCAAAATTAATATAATTAATACCTAATCATTGTTCATAACGTAATTAATGTGTAATGCGTTTGTATTGTTATCTAATTATAATATTGTTTTTTTTTTCTGTTTTACTTTATATTGTTACCAAACATTCTTTTATTCATACGGTCTGTAAACAGCAGTACGGCTTATTGTAAATAATACTGTATGTATCTTACTTTTAGTCTAATAAAGTATCTATTTCTCTCTAACATCTAAATATACAAGCGTTACTGCTATAAAGTAAATATTCCTCTTTAAAATTTGCTTACCTTTTATGATGGCCAAGATGACAGTAGGAACGATACCTCTCATGTAAATTAAGAATACTACATATATAAGAAAAATAAATGTTTGTATTAGGATACCTTAGTGGTTCAGATGATTAGAGCGCTAAATGTACAGAGTTTGGAGACTCGAGTTCAAATCCCGACTCAGGCATTTATTTTTCTTTTCATATCTTATATATATATATATATGTGTGTGTGTGTGTGTGCGCGCGCGCGTGTGTGTATCTGAGTGCGCGTGCGTATGTGTGTGACTGTGCGTTAAAGCTGCAACGCGCACAATTAGTATATTTTCGCAACCAAACTCGTCATATAGCAATCAATAAAAAAACGGAAGGGCGAGAGTAGGAATTTACCTGAAAAGAAAATTAAAAAAACTCTTTAGCGGCCGCAATTTTCGAATTTCAGAAACGACACTACATTATATACTTTCTAAAATAAATCGAGGAAGGTATTCCCAAAACAATCAGCGATATCTAACCATTAGGAATAGGGGTTTATCTGAAACTCGAAATTAAAAATTCGCTCTAGCCTATATCATACAATTTAAATTTTAATTAACCCTTAAATTGGCAATATATCCTATATGATACAGCGTTTTAATTTATACAATATTTTGTATTGGAATACAAAATTTACAGTGATAACTTACAGTTATACCTCTACATGATTCTCTTTTCACTGCGGACTGACACATTTAAATAACTGGCACGAGAAATTAGTCTTTCGCCAAGTGCACATGGACATAACAAATATCAACCAATGTATAAAAAATCCATTATATTACTCCATGTAGGGATTTGACAATGTATCATGTAAAAATATTCATGTAATAAATGGTAACTGGCTTCGCCTTCTTGATTGCCACATCTAGACCCGCAGAAAAAAGTCAAATTTGACAAAGTCGCAGAGCGACTATTTCGACCAGGGTTTTCCTGATACACAATCAAATGTTGCAATAGCCCCAAAAGACCGCCGAAGCGGCACGTATATTTAATTGAATAAAATATATCAAATTAAGCCAAAAAACAACCAAGCGTAAGAAAAATCCAAGAAAAAAGCCACCGCTCCCGAGCTCAAAGGAGCGCGCTGACTACCTATCAATGACCACACAGGAATGCTTGCTCACTGCCATGTTAAAGCCGTAAGCAATTTAATACATCATAATACATGTATATAACAAATTCAACTGGGCAAATAGAACAATGTCTTTGAATTCAAGTATCCCTCTCTCATTAAGAGACTGAAACCCAGGACACCCCTCTTATTAAGAGTCGGGAACCCAGGAATCCCTCTTATTAAGAGCCGGGACCCAAAACTCCCCTCTTATTAAGAGACGGGAACCAGAACTCCCCTCTTATTAAGAGACGGGAACCCAGGACTCCCCTCTTATTAAGAGACGGGAACCCAGGACTCCCCTCTTATTAAGAGACGGGAACCCAGGACTCCCTCTTATTAAGAGACGGGAACCCAGGACTCCCCTCTTATTAAGAGACGGGAACCCAGGACTCCCCTCTTATTAAGAGACGGGAACCCAGGACTCCCCTCTTATTAAGAGACGGGAACCCAGGACTCCCCTCTTATTAAGAGACGGGAACCCAGGACTCCCCTCTTATTAAGAGACGGGAACCCAGGACTCCCCCTCTTATTAAGAGACGGGAACCCAGGACTCCCCTCTTATTAAGAGACGGGAACCCAGGACTCCCCTCTTATTAAGAGACGGGAACCCAGGACTCCCCTCTTATTAAGAGACGGGAACCCAGGACTCCCCTCTTATTAAGAGACGGGAACCCAGGACTCCCCTCTTATTAAAGACGGGAACCCAGGACTCCCCTCTTATTAAAAGACGGGAACCCAGGACTCCCCTCTTATTAAGAGACGGGAACCCAGGACTCCCCTCTTATTAAGAGACGGGAACCCAGGACTCCCCTCTTATTAAGAGACGGGAACCCAGGACTCCCCTCTTATTAAGAGACGGGAACCCAGGACTCCCCTCTTATTAAGAGACGGGAACCCAGGACTCCCCTCTTATTAAGAGACGGGAACCAAGGACTCCCCTCTTATTAAGAGACGGGAACCCAGGACTCCCCTCTTATTAAGAGACGGGAACCCAGGACTCCCCTCTTATTAAGAGACGGGAACCCAGGACTCCCCTCTTATTAGGAGACGGGAACCCAGGACTCCCCTCTTATTAAGAGACGGGAACCCAGGACTCCCCTCTTATTAAGATACCGGAACCCAGAACTCCTCTCTCCCTAAGGATAGCCGAAGAATTACTCATCACTGGCTAACCGCCAGGGTAAGTAATCTTTTCCACACGCACGCACACAAACAAACAAATACAAATACACACGCACAAACTCAAACGCAAACACGCGCACAAACGCATACGAACGCGCACAAACGCATATACGAACACGCACAAACTCAAACGTACGCGCACAAACGCATTCGAACGCGCTATAACGCAAGCGCACAAATGCATTCGAACGCGCGTAAACGCAAGCCCGCAAACGCACGCGCACGCACAAAAGCATGCACACGTACACACTCGTGCACGCACAAACGCATGCACACGTACACACTCGTGCACGCACAAACGCATGCACACGTACACACTCGTGCACGCACAAACGCATGCACACGTACACACTCGTGCACGCACAAACGCATGCACACGTACACAGTCGTGCACGCACACGCACACACCCAAGCACATGTGCACGCACACGCACACACCCAAGCACATGCGCACGCATGCACATGCACATGCGCACGCATGCACAGGCGCGCGCGCACCCGCACGCACACACAGACACTCGCACGCGCTCAGACGCACAAGCACACGCACGCAGACACATACTCGCACGCACGCACAAAGACACTCCCACATAGACACACACACACATACAGACACATACAGACACAGATACACACACATAGAGACACACATACTCACACACACAACCAGCATACTAACACATATATATATATATATATATTATATATATATATATATATGTGTGTGTGTGTGTGTGTGTGTGTGTGTATGTGTTTTATGCTATCTAAATGTTTCATATCGAAGCCATTCTTTAAGAGAGTATATATATATTAAAAGAAAAATAAACGCCTGAACCGGGATTTGAATCCAAAACCTCCAACTCTATACGTTAGTGTGCTCCCAACTGCGCCCCTCAAGCATTCCAGCAGGAACCATTATTTTTCTTCCTTATATATGATTCTCTACCATGAGGGACAATTGGAGATCGGTCGATCTGCAATTTCGTGGCTTCTATAACAAGTAAGCATATAAAGAGAATATTTACTTATAGCAGTAACGATTCTCTATTTCGGTGTTATAATTCTTCTTCGTCCTTCCAAGTATTAGGCCAAGGCCTGTTACGATCCTATAGAAAATTTTCCTTATGGGAAATTCTCGTATAAGACTTGAAAGCATAATAATAGTCCCTTCGATTGGTTGCTGGCCAAAGGAAGGCAAGACCAGTGATGGGGCTGCCATCTGATAGCCTCTGGTCAGGCTTTTCTGGAGAAGAAAAAGAAAATAAAGGAAAGGAGAAATGGAAGAAAGGAAGGACTCCCTAGCCCTCGGATGCCCTAATAGCGTCGGGGTCGAAAAAACAAGAGTTAACCAAGAGAGGTTAGATAGAAAGTTAAAGAGCGCAAAACACAAGTAAGTGGAAGAAATGTTTTGCACAGCTTGGGCACCGTGTGGTCGCTATCCACATATCCCCTAGATGAGGACCCCTCAATTTTGACATTTAGCAATGAAGACCTAATGTGACATGAAATATTATATTGCGATACGAGTGTGGATCGAGGAAAAGTTTAAAAAAACGAGGCGCTTGCGCCGAGCTTTTTAAATTTCCGAGATTCCGTTATGTGTTTACCACATGGGTATAGCGTACTACTTCTTGCACTATGTGTATTTATTTTTGTAATTAAGATATTAGCTAAAATACTAATAAATATAATATGATTTGGGATAAAGAAGTTCTTCCAGATGAATGAAAAGAATCGATTATCATACCAATTTATAAGAAAGGAGATAAAACTGATTGCAATAACTATAGGGGCATCTCATTACTTTCAAATTCGTACAAAAATCTAACAAATATATTAGTAAGCAGACTTACTCCTTATATTGATGAGATTCTAGGAGATCATCATTGTGGATTTAGAAGAAACAGGTCTACAACAGATCAGGTTTTTAGCTTAAGACAGATTTTAGAAAAGAAATGGGAATATAATGGTACTGTACATCAACTATACGTAGACTTCATAAAGACATACGATTCAATTAAGAGGGAGAAGTTATACAGTATCCTGCTAGAGTTCGGAATTCGTAAAAAGTTAGTTAGACTTATACGAATGTGTCTTAATGACACAAAGAGCAGGGTGTGTGTAAGTTTTCGGATACTTTTGAAATCCAGAATGGGTTGAAGCAAGGAGATGCACTATCTCCTCTACTATTTAATTTTGTACTAGATGTCAGTATGAGGCGGTGCGCTGACCACGTACCACTGAAAATGACATCTATACGAAAACAAGTCTAACTAAAATAATATGGTTCAAATTCTTCCCTGTAGGAGGAGAGCGTCTAAATCTCTGTAAAGGGAAAACATGGGCTTACATTACAATACTAGAGTATGCCATCAAATCTTTAGAGGATGAAGAAGGCCTACAACTCAATGGTATTAATAAGCTGTTGGTTTATGCTGATGATGTAGAAGTATTGGCCGATAGCGAGGAGATACTAAAGACAAACACGCACACACTACTGTGTAACACTAAGAAATTGGGACTGGAAGTAAATATCAATAAAACTAAATATATGGCCACACGTAGAGACTTTCTTAAGCGACACATGCTCGAGGCGAGGAGGCAGGGCTGCCATGCAATCATGCAATTTAATAAATTGATTATAAATGGACGAATCTGGAGCAGGGAATTACTACAAAATATGGACAACTCTGAAAATGAATTTGAAGAGGTCATTGACAGCGAGTCCCCAAAACATACAGGGGACGCTTCAACAGCAGGTGGTCTCCTTACAGCAGAGGAGGGAGAAAATTCTACACGAGGAGAGAGAGGGACCACTACCTTAATAACTCCCAGGAATCCAATAAACATACAGCAAAAAACGGCCGAACGCAAACAGCATACCCCACCTCTAAGAGGTGAACGACCGGCGGACACAAGAACTCCAACTAGAAAATCACTAAGACTTCTGAATCTACCCGCAGAAAAGGAACTATTGAGAGGGGGAAGTTCGAAAAATACAGGTAAGACTAATGACAAGGGATCACAATAGGGTTTGTTGACAGTCGGTTCATGGAATATCGAGGGTTAAAACAAAAACTTTCAATGGACCGATGTGTAGAGTTTATTGAGACTTTTGATATATTAGCTCTAGGAGAAACATGGTTAAAAGCTAATGAATGCGTAAATCTATGTAATATGAAAGGTTATTTTAAGGGTAATCAAAAGAGAGGAAAGAGAGGTAGATATCCAGGCGGTGTTGCCATTTTATATAAAGCTAACTTAGACCCATATATTAAAAAGGTAACTATTACTTTAAAAGAGGCAATTTGTATATATTACCATACAGAAAGAGCAGAAATGTGTCTGTTGTCTATTTACCGCCAACCACTAAATTCCAGGTATGCCAATCCAAATTTTTTCGTTGAATTGTCTGACTCGTTGGCAGAAATAAAAGATAGGTTTCCGGAAGCGGGAATAATAATTTTAGGGGACTTTAACTGTAGGATTGGGGAGGAAAATATCACTATAAAATCGGATGATAATGAAACACGAGGTGAGGGTAGGAGAAGCAAAGATAAGATTTTAAATTCAGAAGGAAACCAATTGTTAGCTTTTTGCGATGCAGTTGAACTTGAAATTCTGAATGGGAAATATGGGGAAGACATGATTCCAGTCCTAAGTAATATCTGTATAGTTTCCAGAATCGAATCACACCACTTCCCAAACAAACTTATTTTAAATATGAAAGGTATTAGTGAGACAGTTAATGATGAGGTGGCAACAATATTGCGGCCAATTATCCGTTTCAGGTGGATCGAGGATCTGAGAGAAGAATATATCAGGAGTTTGGAAACGCTAATACAGGATCTGCAATTAAATGATCTTAGCGGGGAGGAAATTATTAAAACTTTGACAGAATGTTTTCAAAAAGCAGGGGAAAAATTCAAGGTTAAATACGCAATGAACCAGAAGGACAAAGGGTGGTACAATAATGCATGTAGAAAGAAGAAGAAATTTGTCGAAAGTAGTCTTTTAAAGTTTAGAAAAGATAGCACAGATGAAAGCAGAAAAAATTATGCGCAACAGAGAAAGGAATATAAAGAATTTTTGGCAGAAACAAAACTAGCATGGCAAAATAAGAAATCCGAAGAAATGAGAGTCGCGACTGAAAGTGGGAACATTGCAGACATATGGAAAGCGTTAAGGGAACTCAAAGTAAAGTCCATAAATCGGACAAGAATAACGCCCGCGGAATGGAGAAGTTACTTTGATAGGGTGCTGGGAAATGAGATGTTAAGATATAATCAAGGAAATATAGTTGAGATCCCTGACCCAATTCATATTCAATTACTGGATCAGGATATTTCGAAAAATGAAGTGGTTTCTTCCATTAAATGTTTAAAGAATGGTAAAGCACCTGGAATTGATGGAATACCAGGGGAATTCTTGAAAAATATGATATCATCCAATAAATTATTAGACGTTTTGAAAACTGCGTTCAACAAACGTTTTAATGGAGGAGATTATCCGGAAGCCTGGGCGACAGGTGTCATCCAACCGCTATACAAAGGGAAAGGTGGGGCACAGATACCAGAAAGTTATAGGGGAATTTGTCTCTTGTCAGTGTTCGGAAAAATATATTGTAAAGTACTTTACGAACGAATCAGATAATGGGCTAAAGAGAACAATAGGCTCTCAAAATATCAGGCAGGTTTAGAGAAAGGTACTCCACGGTGGACAACCTATTTGTTCTGAGAACATTAATTGATGACAATTTGAAAATGAAGGGGGGTAAATTATTTTGTGCATTCATTGATTTTAAGATGGCATTTGATACTGTGGACCGAAGCGCACTTTGGGAAAAATTAAATAGGAAAGGATTGTCTCATAAAATGATACATGCTTTAATGTCAATTTATAAATATGTTAAATTTTGTATAAAAGTAGACCAAGGGCACATTACAGAGAGCAGCGAAGCCAATCGGGGAGTGAGACAAGGTTGCATTTTATCACCAATGCTATTTAATCTATTCGTTGATGATATTGTAGACGTAATGCTAGAAGGAGAAATTGAGGCTCCGGAGATAGGAAATGTTAGAATCCCAGTCCTGTTGTATGCAGATGATTTAATTATCTGTTCCAAGACAATCAAGGGATTGCAAAGAGGTCTTGACCTACTGGAAATATACTGTAGGAATTGGGGATTGACTGTAAATGTTAGTAAGACAAAAACAATGACCTTTAAAAATGGGACGGTTTATGGTAGAACAGAGGAATGGAAATACAGAGATCAAGTTCTTCAAAACGTGAAACATTTTGAATATCTTGGTACGACGTTGAAAATGAACGGAAAGTGGAAAAAACACATTGATATAGCATTATTTTAAGGGAGGGGACAACTTAACAGTGTACTCGGTATTCTGGGTCGAGTGCCTGATATTCCAGTCAGCACATTAGAAAAAAATGTATGGAGCGATGGTCAGGGCAGTAATGCACTATAGTAGTGAGATTTGGGGTTTCCAAAGAACGGAAATACTAAATAAGGGATATACGCATTTTCTAAAGTATATTACAGGACTTAGTAAGGCCGTTTCTAACTGTGGAATTTTATATGAATTCGGGTCATTCCAGGACGACATTAACTGTAAAATTCGTGTACTCAAATACTGGTTGCGAGTAATCCAAGGTGAACAAACAATGCTTAGAGCAATTTGTTACGACCACCAAATTAAAAACATAGATGTTAAATTTTGGGCAGACGAGGTTAGGAGAGAACTCCAAAAGATTGGGATGGGCTGGATATGGGAAAAGGGACTGAAAATCGCAAGAACGTGTGGAGAAAAATAAGGAGGAGGTACGTAGATGTAAACCAACAAGATACCTTCGCCGAATGTACAGGAAAACGCTCACTGTGTTTACAAGGAGACCTAAAACACGTCTGGGGAAAAGAATCGTATATACTCAACCTAGGATTTAAGGAGAGATCAGGGCTTGCTTGGTATAGGCTAGGGGCATGGAAATTTCTAAAAATTAGCGACGATCGCGATATGCGAATATGTCCAATGTGCGGGAACTTTGAAAATCAGATACATATATTAGGAAAATGTAATGATTTAGAATATTGGAGACGTCAGTTATTACCGGAAAGATTTCTAAATTCAAATCGGGAAAGATTGGCATGCTACGAGTTATTGGTAAATCCAGAAAATTGGATAAACCTCGGTAAATTTCTGGACAAAACGCGGAAAATAAGGACAACACTCATTCATGAATAAATATATGTTATCAAAATGCAATACCATTAATTATTCAACAATTATATATAAATTAATTAGTGTATAATGCTGTTGTGTTATTATTAATTGTAATATTATTGTGTTTTCTTTATGTAATTGTAATGTTAATGTTTTTAGTGTATAATGCTATTGTGTTATTATTTAATTGTAATATTATTATTGTGTTTTCTTTATGTAATTGTAATGTTATTGCTATTGTGTTATTACTTAATTGTAATATTATTGTGTTTTCTTTATGTAATTGTAATGTTAATGTTTTTAGTGTATAATGCTATTGTTATTATTTAATTGTAATATTTTTATTGTGTTTTCTTTATGTAATTGTAATGTTATTGCTGTTTTTGTTTATTTTTCTTTACACTAGTACCAATTATTACTTTATTGTAACGGACTGTCAACAGCACGTACGGCTTACTGCCCGTGTGACCCATATTTGTAAATAATATTGTAAATATCTTACTTTTTTGTCTAATAAAGTCCTACTACTACTACTACATTATATAATAGGAATGGACAGCTAATGACAAATGAGGGAAATTTTGAGGAAGTGGCTGAATTCAAATACCTAGAAACAATAATCACAAACAGGAATGAGATGCACAAGGAAATTATACATAGGCTCAATTCTAAAAATGCGTGTTATTATGCATTACAGAGACTCTTGACTTCCCAACTCCTTTCAAAAAAACGTTAAACTGAAAATATATAAAACTGTTATTCTACCAGTTATAATATAGGCCTATGGACGCAAAACATGGACTATTACTTTAAGGGAGGAAGAGAGATTACGAGTATTTGAGAATAAAGTTCTTAGGAAAATTTTTGGATCAAAGAGGGATGAACAGACAGGTGAATGGAGGAGACTACATAATAATGAACTACATGGTCTTTATAGGAAACCAGATATAATGAGAACAGTCAAGTCTCGTAGACTGCGATGGGCAGGACATGTGGTACGAATGGGGAATGAAACATGTGCATGGAAGCTTCTTGTAGGAAAGCCAGAGGGAAAACGCCCAGTTGGTAGACCAAGAATGAGGTGGGAGAATAACATTAACTATGATTTGAAGGAAGTAGATTATACAGAGGATGATTGGAAAACATTGGCTCAGAATACGGATATATGGAGAGCTTATGCCCGCGCGGCAATGAACCTATGGGTTCGATAGTGCCAGTGAGTTAGTTAGTTATTTAGAAGATGAATGTTAGATTTGAGAAGGGAATTGGCTATATGAGAATGTTTTAGACGATGTGTGCAGTGATAATGAAATGGAAGAGGCTTGGAAAGCTGAATGTGATGAATTAATGCCGAAATTAATACAGATTGCAAGTATCACAATCAATATTTCAAAATAAATGTTTTTACTTACCGCACTAGTGCTTTTGGTCATTTTTGAAGTATTGAGATTTTTTTTCATAGCAACCGAGATTGTATGCTGGAATGTCAAATTGCGATGCACATCAACAATAGCAGTACGTATACAATATTAAATAATGCAAAAAGAAAAATAATCGTCTGGAATATACAGCATATATATATATATATATATATATATATATATATATATATGAGGGTGAATCGGAAAGTACATTTTTTATCTGTTTTAGTATTGCGGCTGGGATTTTGAAATTTCACGGAAGTTATAGGCCTATTTTGAAGTTTTCACTGCAAACCATTATTTTATTTTATGTGCAGCTCTCATAGGTCACAAATCAAAATTGAGTCTAGAAAATAAACTTCTAATATATAAAACTATACTCAAACCTATTTGGACTTACGGTATTCAATTATGGGGAACTGCCAACAATTCCTATATTGAAATTTTACAGAGATTTCAGTCTAAGGCCCTTCGTTTTATTGTTGCTGCACCATGGTATGTAAACAACGCCACCATTCATCATGATTTAAAAATAGCTACTGTAAAAGAAGAAATAGAAATGTACAGCACTCGATATCTAAGGCGACTAGAAGTTCATCCTAATCATCTTGCAATCAATCTTCTAGACAACAGTCAAGAAATAAGAAGACTAAATAGAAATAAAATATTAGAACTTCCTTTCATTTTCGCATAAAATGTTGTATAATGGAGCGAGTGCTGTCAATGGGCAGTAATCTCCTAACAAGTTATGTCTTTTAACAAATTTACTTATTGTCTTTTCAAGATAGATTGTAAATTAGCAATAAAGTTATTTAAAATAAATAATAGTTTTAAAAAACTAAAAGAACACGCTTTATTAGAAAACTAAAAAATAATTTTAATTTCCAATACGCTTGGGATAAAATAAAGTGATCAACAAAAAAATCATCTCCAACACATATAGAATAAAACTAGAGTTATCAACAAAAAGAAAATAATTTTACTATCAAAAGCGTGGGGTGCTCTATATCAATTAATATATTTGATAATAAACAGATATTGGTAAAAGTAAGCTCTCTAAGAAGAAAATGTAAACATCATAAGAAGCATCCCACGCTTTTGATGGTAACATTATTTTCTTTTTGTTGATAACTCTAGTTTTATTCTATATGTGTTGGAGATTATTTTTTTTTGACCACTTTAATTTTATCCCAAGCGTATTGGAAATTAAAATTATTTTTCATTTTTTAGTTTTATAATAAAGCGTGTTCTTTTAGTTTTTTAAAACTATTATTTATTTTTTATTTTTTAGTTTTAATATTTTACAGAATAAGATACAAATGTAAATATCTTTAAATTCGATACTATTGTAGTATGAGCTAAAAGTAATACTCTTCTATAAAAAACCCTCCCAGCCGGATTTGAACCAGCGACGTATGGATTACTGAAATTATATACCACTAAGAGTTCACTGCTCTACCAACTGAGCTCTTACAAAGACTGACTAAAAAGTCGACAAATCCGCAACCTATTATACCAGTTTTAATTTTTTTGATTTTCGGATGATTCTGGCCAGGAATTTAGAAACAAAATATGAAATTATTGTATTGTCACGGGTCCTCTACACGTATACAAAGTTTCAAGTCGATCCAGTGTTTCTAAGTGGGTGAAAATCGCGTTGAAAGATTCCGTTACATTGATACAAAAACACTTTTTTTGATTTTCTGATGATTATGGCCAGGATTTTAGAAAATAAACATGAAAGTATTGTATTGTCACGAGTCCTCTACAAGTATAAAAATTTTCAAGTCGATCCAATGATTTTAAGTGGGTGAAAATCGCGTTGAAAGATTCCATTACATAGATAGATAGATAGATAGATACAGGTCAAGCTAATATAAAGCGTGTATTTAAAAAAAATGTGCAGCTCTAGCGAGAGAAGCGTGTACTTCACAACAAAGGTGATGCTCAAGTTACTGTCGTCTTGTAAAGAGCAGAGAATTGTAATGCGATTTTTTGTGGGCTAAAGAATGTGACCGAGTGAAATTCACAGGGATATGTGTAGCGTGAATAGCAAAACTATATGACTGTAGAAACTTCTCCAGGTGTGCGCATTTTTCAAGCACGGCCGTGAGACTCTTTGTGATTTGCCAAGCTCTGGCTGACGGGTTACAGTTGCAACCGCGGAAGGTTAAGCCACTGAAGCGGCAATTTTCCCCGGCGAATCCAACTGCTAACCTTATCTTAGCTGTTCAACACGTCATACGGTGAGGTGTACGATATCGTGCGTGGTAAAATTAAATTTTATAAAGTTAGTGTTCGCTGGGTAATATTTAGAGGATGAAGAAGGCTTACAACTCAATGGTATTAATAAGCTGATGGTTTATGCTGATGATGTAGTATTATTGGGCGATAGAGAGGAGATACTAAAGGCCAACACGCACACACTATTGAATAACACTAAGATATTGGAACTGGAAGTAAATATCAATAAAACTAAATATATGGTCACACGTAGAAATACATTATATAATGGAAATGGCCGGCTAATCAAAATGAGAGAAATTTTGAGGAAGTGGCTGAATTAAAATACCGGTACCTATGAACAATAATCATAAATAGGAATGAGTTGCACAAAGAAATTAAACATAGGTTCAATTACGGAAACGCGTGCTATTGTGCATTATAGAGACTCTTGACGTCCCAACCCCTTTCAGAAAATGTTAAACTGAATATATATATATATATATATATATATATATATATATATATAACTATTATTTCATATTCTACCAGTTATATTATATTGATGCGAAACATGGACACCTACTTTTAGGGAGGAATAAAGTATTTCAGAATAAAGTTTTTGGAAATTTTTTGGACCAAACAGAGGTGAACAAAGAGGTGAATGGAGAACATTACATAACAATGATAGATAGATAGATAATGGAATTTATTGCTTTTTTTCAGAATAAAGGAAATACATATGCATTTACATTGCGCACGGGCCTGCTTGGCCGTACGTGCACATTGGTACGTGGTAGTGTGCGGATGTGTTTTTAGTTCTCGAGAACAGTGCGGTGTTGTCAAATCGTAAAAATGCAGGACATGAAGAAAATGCTGGAAGAGATGAGGAGAGAGATGGCCCAGGGATTCCGAAAGACGGAGGACATGGTGTCTATGGTAAACTCTGTCGTGGAGAGGGTTCAAGAAATGGAGGTAGCCTGGAGTAGTATGGAAGACAGAGTGAGGTGGCTGGAAGAAAAAATTGACTATCTAGAAAGTCAATCTAGAAGGAACATAACAATGAACTGCATGGTCTTTATAGGAAGTCATATTATAAGAACAGTTAAGTCTCATAGACTGAAATGGGCAGGACATGTGGCACGAATGGAGAATGAAAGACGAGCATGGAAGCTTCTTGAAAGAAATCCAAAGGGAAAACGCCCAGTTGGTAGACCAAAAATGAGGTGGGAGAATAACATTAACTATGATTTGAGGGAAGTAGATATACAGGGAATGATTGGAAAGCATTAGCTCAGGATAGGGATGTATGGAGAGCTTATGTCCGCGCGGCCATGAACCTCGATAGTGCCAGTGAGTTAGTTAGTTACTTAGTTAGTGCTCGCTGGGTGACTAGGAACCTAACGGACAACTAGGAGTCCAGCAAATGACGAGCTTGGATCACTTAATAAGTTACGCTGCAAAAGGGCATGACTTCCTCAAAGGAATTGCATCTGATAATGAGTCGTGGGGATACCACTATACGCCTGAAAAAAGCAGGTCTTTATAGAGTGGAAAAATGCTACTTCCCCAGTAAATTTACGTAATCTGCTAAGAAAGTGTTCACGGCCATGCATAATGTTCTATTGGTCATTATTATTTAACGCGGAACATTATGAATGCAGACGCCTACATTCAAAATTTACGAGTGAAGCTGAATCGTGCTCTTCGTGACAAACGTCGTATAATGAAGAAGTTTGACATTGTCAAAATTCCTAACTATGCTCGCCTCTATGTTGCGGCTTCTCTGTGTAAGAATATCAACAAACATCTGCATCCACCATGCAGTGCAGACTTTGCTACATCGGACTTTCACCTGTTAGGACCCATGGAGAAATTGCTGGCCGGCCATCGCTTTGATATATGTAGAAGTGCGATCAGCTGCCTGCAGATGACTATCCTCCTATCTAACGGATTTCTATGAACAGGTACCGCGATGGGAAAAATGTGTTGAGAAAGTTGGCGAGTATTTAGAGAAGCAGCTAAGAAATTGAGCTAATGTTATGTGTGTGTTTTTTTCTTTACTTATTAAAGTTTAAAAAAAATTGTGCCTTTCTTTCCGATCCACCCTCGTGTGTGTGTGTATATATAGTCTGTATGCATGAGTGTACTCCGTATATGTGTGTGTAGGTATGTGTCAGCACAAATCTCGGACGCCTGGAGAAATTTCAACGAACCTTGGTACAGAAATGAATTATACTCTGAAAAATAAAATTGATGCATTGGTTAAAAGATCTCTAGGGGGTGAAATTTAAGTTATGTTTCCACATAACTCTGGAACGCCTGGAGCAATTTCAACCAAACTCGCTACACCTTTAACGTACAATCTGGAGAAGAGTGTGGGAGATAAGGTATTACTATCACCCCAGGGAAGGTGTAATTTCTCGACAGATCCGGAGACATTTAAACTCAAGTTAGCATATCTAAGAGGGGATGAGGAGTGAAAAGAAGTGGAAAATGACAGCATTAACCGAGATTAGTGTCAAATCCACAGTCTTCGGGATAGCTAAGATCATTGGTGACTGTCCAGGTGTCATTTATGTCCAAATGTGACCCCTAGAACCGTTACGGTTGAGAGGTGGGTGACATGTAAATATATATATATATATATATATATATATATATATATATATATATGATATGAAAAGAAAAAAGAATGCTTGAGCCGGGATTTGAACTCGAGTCTCTAAAGTCTGTACCTTTAGCGCTCTAACCAACTGAGCTACCCAAGAATTCCAAGACAAACATACAATTTTCTTATACATGTAGTATTCTCAATTCACACAAGAGGTAGCGGAAATATCATTCAACTGCCATCTAGCGGCTAACCTAAAAGTTAAGCAAATTATTAAAGAGAAAAAAAAAAAATATATATATATATAACGACGATTTTAGTATACAATTTATAGTAATCGGGGTAGACAAGATTGTGACAGTGGCGATGCCGAAGTTCAAGCTTAGTCCCTAATGGCATTGGGGTGAGATGGGATCGAATAATAAAATATCCAAAATTATCGAGATTACTATCGAATCAATAGTTTTCAGGATCAGTATCTGATTGTTGACCAGATGATTGGAATATACAAATATTAAGATTTTAAAATGCATTATGAATCTCCCTTGAGGTCACTAAATACTCGTAAAACTTTTAAATATAAAATTAGTACCTTATTCTCAGTAGTCATCTACTATCAGCAGTATTAGATATAAACCAACAAAATATTTTCGCCAAATGTGCGGGAAAACGCTTACTGTTTTTACAAAGAGACCTAAAACAAGTTTGGGGAAAATAATATTATATACTCAATATAGGATTTAAAGAGAGATCAAGGCTTGTTTGGTTTAGGTTAGGGGCATGGACAATTTTTAAAAATTAGCGACGATCACGATATGCGAATATGTCCAATGTGCGGGAGCTTTGAAGACGAGATACATATATTAGCAAAATATAACGATTTGGAATATTGGAGGCGTCAGTTATTACCGGAAAGATTTCTAAATTCAAATCGTGAAAGATTGGGATGCTACGAGTTAATGGTAAGCCCAGAAAATTGGATAAACGTGGGTAAATTTCTGGACAAAACGCGGAAAATAAGAACAATACTCATTCATGCATAAATAAATATGTTAACAAATTGCAATACCATTAATTCTTAATAATTCTACATAACTAAGTTAATGTATAATGTAATTGTATCGTTATGTGATTGTAATATTATTGTGTTTTTTTTTAAGTTACCAAACATTAACTTATTGTAACGGACTGTCAACACGACGTACGACTTATTGGCCATGCGACCGATATTTGTAAATAACAGTGTATGTATCGTCTTTTAGTCTAATGAAGTCCTAATTATTATTATTATTATTATTATTATTATTATTATTATTATTATTATTTATTATTATTATTATTTTATAACAGGCCTTTTGAAAACATGTTTCATCCTCTGTTTGTTGTTTGATTCTGATTGTCGCCAACTTTCTCATCACATACCCAACAACCAACATAATCGTGGTAGTAAAAGATTCCGGGCTATGTGGCCGTGGTATATAACTGGCGTTTCTTCCAGACGTTTCTCCCTCAACTGCGGAGGGCATCTTCAGTGGCGAGCGTTTCGCAGTCGAGTCTACGACAGGGAAACAACAGCTTGAGCGCTCGCCACTGAAGATGCCCTCCGCAGTTGAGGGAGAAACTGCCAGTTATAGACCACGGCCACATAGCCCGGAATCTTTTACTACCATGATTACCGGCCGTGAAAGCCTGCATTCCACAACCAACATAATCATAACAAAATCATTACTATTGATAATAGCCAGTACCAACTATAAACAGAAGACTAAACATGTTTTTGAAAGGCCTCTAACAAACATTATACTACTGACAGTTAAGGATGACTCAGAATAAGGTAGGAATTTTATATTTTTAAAATTTTACATAAAAGTACCCGAGCAATGGCTGGTAAACAACTAGTTTAAATATGGCTAAGGACACCCTGTATAAAACACGTATTGGAATATAAGCCTATCGTACATTAAATTTTCACGAATGTCTATAAACTTCTGTTATGACATTTCATTTGTATACATGGATTTTATGAAAGAGGAGAACCTCTAAATCTCTCTCTCGCTTACCTATGCTATCTACAGTGCAGAGGAGTGGCGTACAAAACCATATTATGGATATCGGTCACTGGACAAGAGTAGTGATATGTCAGTACAACATGTAATCCAGCATCCATACATAAATGCCAGTTGTAACAGTATTGATCTGTTTTCGCCAGATTTAGCGGAGTAATTCACCATATAACAAGAGATATACCTACTATGCTTTATGCAACTTAATACCGGCTTATTGCCGGAAAACAATCAAAACTGTTTTAAACTTTAATTCAGAATCACTGACCTTATCTCACATTAAAAAAAAATGACTGTTTGCTTATTTTATATGCACGATGAAAATGTGACAGGCGTGATCAGCCGGCTTCCATGAATTTTATAGACGTTTAATAACAATGAGCAACAAAAAAGAAACTTTTTTTTTGTCTCAGAAAGAAAAAATATGTGATTCTGATAGTATTTTTTCTCCTGAATTCAAATATGATATCGGTTTTTCTCCATCACGCAAGGTTTCCGAGAGACGCAAATACTTTAATATTTTCCACATTCGTAACTACACAATATTCGAACATTCGGACTTACCTAGAAAGTAAGATATGACGATTTTGTTCTATATTTCGCCTGTGGAGCATCCTTCTTGATGGTCCAACAATAAACAGCCAGCATATTAGGATTCCATTTGCCTTGATATATCTTTTACATAGCTGAAATCTCCGGATTAAAGTGTTCCCCATGCTCATCGCTCACAGCGCCAATGTATTCCGGGAAGAAATCTAGGTTTATTAACAAATAATTATTTAAATCCATTAATTGAAATTGAAATAAAAAAACTGTCGGTGATGGAGAAATTCCGAATACATATTTGAAAACACGATAAAAAACTGCATTAAGTACAACTATTGGTACTCATGAGACAAAAATCAGTGTAATTCATCCCATTCCTCGACCAGGCAACACGGCGCGCATGAGTCAAGTATTTACTTTCTAACTAATGAAAATGATACTTAGTGAAATATTTCATTTTTAAAGGAACTTATGATAAATAAAAGTCCACCCCTGTGGGCTCGAGGTAGCGTGCTGCCTTCTCACGCAGCGGGCCTGGGTTCGATTCCCGGTCGGGACAGGCTTCAGGGTCATCTTTTGGGTTTGTACTTCTCATAAGCGATAACTCTTCTCTGGTTTTCAACCTGACCCGATGATCTAAATAGTAAACCAAAATACCCATATATGGTAAAAGTAAAACTAGAAGAAATGTAATTTATAGTATATTAAATTATTATTAAAGTAATTACACAAGTTCCTATTAGATATCATAGCTACATACCGTAATAGCTATTGACAGAATTGACAACATAGGCATACAATACAATACAAATGTTTACAGATTCTCTACTTTTAAAATTCATAATGAACCAGCATTGAGGTTGTTTTATAAGTTAAAATAATAAAAAATATAACACGCAATACATTTATATTGGGCATTAATGGAAAAGAAACAAAGGAAGGAAAGTGCATTATGTACTATGTCTTCTCCGTTTCTAGTCTTGGATTACTGATCTTTTACGGTCTGTTTCAACATTTTATCTGATATTATTATATTAAAATGAGAGGTTGGGAAGTGGTTTTTGCAGAAGTGAGAAAATTGTTAAAAACCGAGCGATAGCTCGGTTTTTAATTTCCGAGATTCTGTACATTATTTTTTGCATGATGGTGTTTTCAAAATAATAAATAATAGTAAAATAATAGCATCTTTGTTGGAAATGTTTGCGTTCATTATAAACATCTGACTAATGTTGACGGTCTGGCAAATGTTTATACGGTAAATGCGGAAAATAATTTAGTTGAGATTAGAGCAGACCGTGTATAAAATGACGGCCAGTACGTATTTATTGTTTTATATTGTTTCAAATAAAGTTTAGTTCATTTAAAATGCAGTAATTTGTTTCGTATAATGTATATTAACACTACCTTTTGGATGTATTTTTGTATATCAATTGTACGTAGTATACATAAAGGGGAGTGGTTTCACTTGCCGCACTAGGTAGGTAATTTGTAATATTACAGTTTAGTTATTTATAGGTTGGCATCCCCGAAATTTAGGAAATTGAACTTTCAATCATTGCTGTAAGTACGACAGAACACACTATCGTGCAAAGATGTATTACTCTTTTAAACATATGTCGATAAATTGAATAAGGAATTTATAAAAAATGATAAAGAAACTGAGTGGTGATAAGTAAAGTGATCCCACAACAGCCCCGGAGGCTCTTGGGGTAGTAGGAGGTTACGGCTCCCACTTTTTCTAGACAATCGGCACTTTATGTCAGCCGGGTTGTCAGCCATGCGTGACGGCCGCCTTTTCCCCCAGAACAAGCGTCTGGTACTCATTTCCGTTAGAGGCTGAGTCGACCCCAGGGCCATAGTGCCGCCAGAGGGTTTGGGTCAGTTTAAAAATCCTGACCCCAACGGGACTTGAACCCTCGACCCTCCGGCTTGTAGCTCAGTGCCTTAACCACTACGCCGTGCCCCTACTGAGTGGTGATAATAATAATAGTAATAATAATAATAACAATAATAACAATAATAATAACAATAATAATAATAACAATAATAATAAGAGTAACAGAACTCAGGATGATCGTCATATTACAGCCACGGAGATGAAATTTCTGCGACGAACTGCAGGTTATAGCCTTCTAGACCACCAAAGAATTCAACAATAGCCAGAGAGTTAAACATTGTACCTATATCTGAATACTCCAAGAATATAGAAACAATTGGCTAGTCCATATTCAGCGCATGGATCGTCACAGAATACCAAAACAAATTCTTCACTATATTCCTCGAGGCAGAAGATCTGTGGGTCGACCTTTTCGGAGATGGCGGGAGACCGTAACGGGCCACTGGGCCTAATACTTGAAAGGACCGATGATGATGATGATAAAAATAATAACAATAATAATAACAATAATAATAACAATAATAATAATAATAATAATAAATGGTATCTTTACCTTGTCGTGGTGGAGTGGCTTGTGTGCTTAAATGATCCTGAGAGCTATGCCGACGGTAGCATTGCTGCCGATAGGGTTACCCATGCCGGACTGGTCGAAGGTGATAAGCCAGACGAAATAAGTACCTTGGTCGAAAGAGTGACGATCATTCACCGTAAAAATACAACCGTCAAGAAATGCGGACATGGGTTCTACTGGGGGTAAAATTTTCCGGAGGTCAAATAGTCCCACATTCGGTTCTCCGGGCGGGGGACTACTTCAGGGAACCCCATGCCAAAGACTCAAACACAGGGACATGTTCCTAGGAACATGGAATGTTAGGACTTTATACAATAGCGGGGCACTAGAGATATTAACGCGGGAATTGGATACATCGCCCTTGGATATAGTCACTTTACAGGAAGTTAGGTGGCCAGGAGAAGGTAGTCAGGAATCAGGAAGCTTTGCATTATACTATGGGGGTGCAGAAAGACCTGCATTTGGAACGGGTTTTTTTTAGTCAGAAGGAGGATCCTATCCGCTATCCGAGATATTAAGTTTGTTAGTGATAGGATATCATACATAATTCTAAAGGGTAAACGACATGATTTTATAATTGTAAATGTACATGCCCCCACAGAAGATAAAGATGACAAGATCAAGGATGAGTTCTATGAAGAATTAGAATGCTTATTTGATAGCCTTTCACGATATCATATGAAAATTGTCATAGGGGATTTTAATGCAAAAGTGGGGCGGGAAGATATATTCAAACCAACAATAGGCAAATTCAGTCTTCGTGAAGATAGTAACGACAACGGGGTTAGATTAGTCACATTTGCCACATCAAAGAATCTCATTGTTAAGAAGCACAACATTTCAGCATAAGGATATCCATAAATACACCTGGACGTCCCCAGATGGAGAAACTCGGAACCAGATAGATCATGTATTAGTGGATAAACGCTGGCACAGTAGCATCATTGATATTAGATCAGTTAGAGGGACAGACTGCAATTCAGATCATCATCTGGTCAAGGTGAAAATCAGACAACGGCTATCGCTTATGAGAGGAACAAACGCTAAAGATGATTCTGTAAAATATGAATTAAAAAACTTGAAAAATGATGAAATGCGGCAAGAATACCAAATCAAAATTGCTAATAGATTTGAAGTACTGGAATCTTCAGATGACAATGTGGCAAACGAAGAAGAAACTGATATAAATAAAGAATGGGAGGCTATAAGAGATACTATTAAATTGTCAGCATCAGAAAGCATTGGTTGTTTAAAAAAGAGACAAAACAAGAAATGGTTTGATGAGGAATGTGCCGACATTGTAAAGAAAAGAAAGCTAGCAAAAATTAAATGGTTACACGAGCCAAATGAGGTAAATTTAGAGCAATTGGGTAGTGTTAGACGGGAAACCACCAAGTTACTAAAGAGTAAGAAGAGGGAATATTTGAGAGAGAAGATTAATGATCTTGAAATGAATGCAAAAAATAGGAACATTAGAGAATTGTATCAGGGAATTAGTATAGAGAAGAAAGGGTTTCAGGCTAGAACAAACATAATTCGGAATGAAAATGGGGATATGATTGCAGATTCCAAGAGTATATTAAATAGATGGAAAAGTTATTTTAATCAGCTATTAAATGTACATACAGAACAGGACATTGAGGAGGATAAGTTACAGACAGCAGAAATGCTAGTCGCAGAGCCAAGTGCATTAGAGGTTGAAATGGCAATTGAAAAATTGAAGATGTATAAAGCATCAGGTTAGCATGTTCAGATGAGATCCCAGCAGAACTGATAAAATCAGGGGGAGAAAAGTTGATGGACAAGATACGCTGGTTGCTTAGTATGATTTGGGAAAAAGAAGCTCTTCCAGATGAATGGAAGGAATCAATTATCGTACCAATTTATAAGAAAGGAGATAAAACTGATTGCAACAACTACAGGGGCATCTCATTACTTTCAACTTCGTACAAAATTCTAACAAATATATTAGTAAGCAGACTTACTCCCTATATTGATGACATTCTAGGAGATCATCAATGTGCATTTAGAAGAAACAGGTCTACAACAGATCAGATTTTTAGTATAAGACAGATTTTAGAAAAGAAATGGGAATATAATGGTACTGTACATCAACTATATGTAGATTTCAAAAAAGCATATGATTCAATTAAGAGGGAGAAGTTATATAGTATCCTGCTTGAGTTTGGAATTCCTAAAAAGTTAGTTAGACTTATACGAATGTGTCTAAATGGCTCAACGAGTAGGGTGCGTGTAGGCAAACAGTTTTCAGACACTTTTGAAATCCAGAATGGGTTGAAGCAAGGAGATGCACTATCTCCTCTACTATTTAATTTTGTACTAGAGCATGCCATTAAATCTTTAGAGAATGAGGAAGGCTTACAACTGAATGGTATTAATAAGCTGTTAGTTTATGCTGATGATTTAGTACTACTGGCCGATAGCGAGGAGATACTAAAGGCCAACACGCACACACTATTGAGTAACACTAAGAAATTAGGACTGGAAGTAAATATCAGTAAAACTAAATATATGGTCACACGTAGAAATACATTATATAATGGAAATGGACAGCTAATGACAAATGAGGGAAATTTTGAGGAATTGGCTGAATTCAAATACCTAGGAACAATAATCACAAATAGGAATGAGATGCACAAAGAAATTAAACATAGGCTCAATTCTGGAAATGCATGCTATTATGCATTGCAGAGACTTTTGATGTCCCAACTCCTTTCAAAAAACGTTAAGCTGAAAATATATAAAACTATTATTCTACCAGTTATATTATATGGGTGCGAAACATGGGCTCTTACTTTAAGGGAGGAAAGGAGATTACGAGTATTTGAGAATAAAGTTCTTAGGAAAATTTTTGGACCAAAGAGAGATGAACAGTCAGGTGAATGGAGAAGACTACATAACAATGAACTACATGGTCTTTATAGGAAGCCATATATAATAAGAACAGTTAAGTCCCGTAGACTACGATGGGCAGGACATGTTGCGCGTATGGGGAATGAAAGACGTGCATGGAAACTTCTTGTAGGAAAGCAAGAAGGAAAACGCCCAGTTGGTAGACCAAGAATGAGGTGGGAGAACAACATTAACTATGATTTGAGGGAAGTAGATTATACAGGGAATGATTGGAAAGCATTAGCTCAGGATAGGGATGTATGGAGAGCTTATGTCCGTGCGGCCATGAACCTACGGGTTCGATAGTGCCAGTGAGTAAGTAAGTAAGTTACTATTAATTCTTGACCATGTTAAAAATAACAGTGGATAGATTCATGTCTAGTTATTAATGTGAGTTAATAAATGCAAAACTGTTATTTGTGTTAGAATAATAGCGCTGCTCTGCTACTACAATATTCATGAGATTGTGGTAGCGGTCAGAACCAACTCTTTGATTTTCACCTCTGCTGTGGTTTTCTGCTTCTGAAAGTTCTCACACAACTGCCAGATACCAGTTTGTAAAATTCCGCATGCTCAAGTTGTTCAGTGGTCTTTCCAACCACAAGCAATCCACAAATCTGTCAGCTGATTCCTTTATTGTAATAAAGAAATTACGTACTTTTAATGAACGATATTTAGTTTTACTTTCAAAGATTACTCTAAATGAATGCAAAAATTTTACCCGGTAATTCTATTTATTAAATAGTGTTTTATGGAGTAAGTTAATCTCAAAAAAGGAGTGTATAATTCAATTATTAAAAAAATATAATTGGATCAATAAATTCGGAGAGGGAACTAACAGAGGCAGAAATGGATAACAGGGGAAGATAAAATGTAACATCACGAAAGTTGAACGAACTAATTGAAAAAGAAATGGATATAATACATACTACAGTGCAGAAATTAGGACAACATTTTAGGACATATTGAGAGGATGGAGAACAGATGATTTCCTAACGACGTTTCAGAATGGATAACCGTCGGAAGGATAATAAGAAAACAATGTAGACATACATGGTAGAACATACATGGTAGAACATAATAGATGAGAATAAAATATCCCCGAAGACCTATGGAATGACGGAGAAGCTTGGTAATCGGTAGTTGGTGGCAGTTCTGAAAATATATACCATGCATTTAATAACGAGAAAAATATATCGAGTGTCCGGGACAACAACTGCCAATAAGAAAGTTTAATAATCCATAAAATATTCATGATAATAATAACAACAATGCTTTACATAAGGGTAGCCATGAGCGAATTTTGAAACTCCGAAACTAACAGTGATATTTCTTTCAAATTTTTACAACAGAATAACATTTATGATAAATTTCAAGTGATTTGTTATATTAGTTCGCTAGTTACATTATTTTTTCTCTTTTTTATTTCAATTAATTATAGAAGTTCATTGCAGTGTAATTTTCAATATCTTGTTAGGATATTCGTTATACTCATTGTTTGCAAAATTGCATTGCATTTTTCTCTGCTGTTAATACTTTTGAGAAAAAAATGTCATATTTATCTCGATTTCCGCCAACATGAAAAATCAGTTAAAATCAATATAAAAAATCATAACTCATGAGCATTTTGAGTATGATTAAAATCCAACGCAATTTTGGTTCTTTGTATTCTTACAGATAAGTGCTGAAAATTTCAGTTGAATAAGGCAAAATTGCAGTGCAAGGAACTTTTTTTAATTGGGCATGCGCTTGAAAAATACTTACTTACTCACTGCCACTATCGAACCCGTAGGTTCATGGCCGCGCGGACATAAGCTCTCCATACATCCCTATCCTGAGCTAATGTTTTCCAATCATTCCCTGTATAATCTACTTCCCTCAAATCATAGTTAATGTTATTAAAATACACTTTGAGAAAAAAGGATACAGAGTTTATATGCATCTGACTGTTTTAATAACACACAGTTTCAATTTCTGTGTTGAAACAAATATTTATTTTGGATGTTTGTGTCGAATTGTATGGTAGAGACTCTCATAACCATTTTGGGTTTTTTATTTTGTGCCTCTCACCAATAATACATCTGGTGCCAATCTTTGATATATTGGTATCATTTTTGCCACTAGTTCTGGGGGAGTTTAAAAATGACCGCCAGGGCTTTAATAATGGCAAAATAGCGATAGATTAGGAGAAGAACCGATAAGAATGGTCAACAAATTCAGATATTTAGGCATAACGCTGCAGCCAACAACAAAGTCTTTCAGCGCACATGTGCAGGAGAGAGCAGCAGCAGGAGCAGCTATAAGAGCTATGTGCAGTATCAAAGACATCACATCGTTAAAATTAGTCACAGCCATGAATTTATTCGCATCAGTGATCACCCCGATCGTCACCTACGGGATAGAACTGATATGGGAGAAACTATCGACCAGCGATTTGGAGAGGTTAGAAAAAGTAAAACCAAGATTCATCAAAAAGGCATTAGGTGCAAGCAAATACACACCAAACAGAATGGCCTATATGCTAGCCAGAGAAACCTTCTTCCTAGAGGACCTGAGGCAAAGGATACTACTGCAAGCAACGGAGCCATATAAGAAAGTCATCGAAAAAAAGAAACAGAGAGAAAAAGAGATCAACGAAGATTTCTACGCCTCAGATGCCATGGTGAACAGAGAATGGACTGGAAGTAACCAACCACAAAGGCACAGAATCATAGGTTTAGCAACACACGGATATCATCACAAAATGTGCAAAAATACAAAATTCCACCAACCGAGTGATTCGTGTGAATGCAAGATATGCGACCAAAAGTGTGAGCGATACCATTACAAACAATGCAGAATATGGACAGGATCACTGAACGAACTCATAAAAGACAAATCATAAACATATAACTTAATGCTCTTTCGAGTGCCTCTTACCAATTTATTATTATATATCTTCTTGAACAGGAAACTTAGGAGCATTTTTTGAGATATAAAACACAAAATGTGTGTTTTGGTAAATTTTGACTGAAAATTCACTCATGGCTACCCTTAAGCTTTGTTTGTAGTGCATGACAAATCAAAATTTTGGATGGCTACTACTGAATTTCTGTGTGTGCACTCTGCAACACAATACCTGGTGTCCAGGTGATAATTTTCTTTGTGTGTTTAGTATCATCTGGAATAAAGGTTGCAGTTCAAATATCTAAATATTCTCCGTCACAAATCTTCCAATTCCTCCACTGGTGTTCAACAGATCACGTCTTTTAGATATTCCCAATAAAATAAGTCCTAATGTGATTGTTGAGCTGCGCTGGAGAGCTCTTTAGTGACTATTTAACTCATGCCCCAAATGACCAGTCACGTTTCAATTAGTTTTGTTTTACAACCAATGACAGTCGTGATTCACCTCGTTCTTTATCGATTTTTCTTTATCTGCTTCTGCTTTTCTGATAAAGAAAGCTCCTCCTTTTTAATATTCTGAACAGCTCAGAACATTATTTTTCTCCAACAAATACATTGAATATAACAAATAATGAACAGATTTTTTTATTTTACTAAGTTGTTTACTCAAAAAATAAATAATCTGTAATGTTGATCATCATACACAGTTTGATGTGTTTAATTATTTCTCCACTAGGGTGCATTCTTACAATATTTACGATCATATTTGACAATAAATAAATATGATCAAGTTCAAGTGAATATACATAATCTCACATTTATAATTTGTTTTGAAACATCACCGTTTACATTAAATATATACATATTTTTAAATAAGTATAATTGAATAATGATTTGTGAGTAAACAGCTTAATTCTATTCGTTAAATTGTCCTAACAATGCCACTCTAGATAAATTGGAAATCACTTGTGGCCTTACTTATGAAAATTCAATTCTTCCTAAAGTTACATGAAATATGTTTACCAGATGTAGGGAGCAATGGCTACAAATTTGAAATTTCACAACTCACAATATAAAAATGGATGAAAATTAATTTTTAACTGTACATGTTTAAGTAACTTTTCAATGTTTTATATTGGCATCATAGGAGATACTTTGTTGTTGACATATTCAAAATGGTGTTCAGAGTGCAACAAAAAGCTGGTGTTATTGATTTGCCAAATTCAACTTTCAAATGACAACACAGAGAAAAATATTTAGTCAACAGTGATATCTGCAGAATTATCATAAATACACAATAGTTGCTTGGCATAAAAAACTCCTTAAGACTGTATCTCTTTTAAGAGGGAGAAAATGTCAGAACAGCAACACAATTCTGGAGGAATAATGTTTTCCCCTGCACATCTAATACGTCTTCCTCCGAGGAGTGATTTTGGAAATAAACAGGATGAAAATCCTACAAATTAAGTTTAAGAAGAAGAAGAAGTATATTTTAAACGTGAACATTTTTTAGGAATGTTGCATTATATAGGGCTATATTAAAAATGAGGGCAGGCAGTAAAGTAGTTAAGGCAACAACCTACAAGCCGAAAGGGGTTTGGGTTCCGTTGGAGTAGGATTTCTAAACTAACCTAAAACCTCTGGTGGCACCGTGGCCCACGGTTTAATTCAACTTCTATCGGAAATGAGTAAACAAACTTATGTTTTGGGGGTAAAGACGTTCATCTCGCAGGGCTAACAGCCCAACTAACATTTCATGCTAATATCCATAAAGGTAGAACCTTAAAATTCTACTCTTCCAAGGTCTTAGAACATTTACCTTTTAACAATTAAAATAGTGTTAAAATTTCACGCATCTGTCCTTGTGTTTCAAAATAAATATAGGCCTATATATTTGATGCACGGCAGCATGGAGGAGTGCAGGCAGATTGGTTTTGCTGCTAATCACAAGATAATAAAAGAGTTTGTTAACGTGGCGAAATCCCTCAATCTCGTTTTCAAATTTATTAATCGGGTTTCACTACTTCTCAGTTCACGTAGCTGCTCAGTTGTCCTCCAGACACTGAGTGGATATGTTCCATGTTCCCTAAGGAAACAAAGAACTATGCCTACGGTGATTTAGCTAAGAATTAAATCTGAAATATCTGGGGAGATCGTCGGACTAACTAATTAACTCACTGGCACTTTCGAACCCGTAGGTTCATGGCAGCGCGCATATACGCTCTCCATACATTCCTATCCTGAGCTAATGCTTTTCAATCATTCCTTGCATAAAGCAATTCCCTCAAATCATAGTTGATGTTAATATCCCACCTCATTCTTGGTCTACCGACTAGGCGTTTTCCCTTTGGTTTTCCTACAAGAAGCTTCCATGCATGTTTTTCATTCCCCATTCGTCCCACATGTCCTGCCCACCGCAGTCTACGAGACTTAACTATTCTTATTATATCTGGCTTCCTATTAAGATCATGTAGTTCATTGTTATGTAGTCTTCTCCATTCACCTGTCTGTTCATCTCTCTTTGGTCCAAAAATTTTCCTAAGAACTTTATTCTTAAATACTCGTAATCTCCTTTCCTCTCTTAAAGTAAGAGTCCATGTTTCGCATAACTGGTAGAATAATAGTTTATATATTTTCATTTAACGTTTTTTGGAAGGAGCTGGGAAGACAAGAGTCTCTGCAATGCATAATAGCATGCATTTCCAGAATTGAGCCTATGTTTAATTTCTTTGTGCACCTCATTCCTATTTGTGATTATTGTTCCTAGGCATTTGAATTCAACCACTTCCTCAAAATTTCCCTCATTTTTCATTACCTGTCCATTTCCATTATATATATATTTCTACGTGTCGGACACGCTACGTTTTTAGAAAAACTCATACTTTTACAGTTAATGTATATAAAATATTTTAATTGTACGCATCCAAGTAATTTGAATTTAAAATTTACGCACGATGCTTCTAAAATATGTTTTAAGATGAGCTCTATTTATTTTCGTTTTAACTTCAGCATTGCACACTCCTATTAACGGACTATTTTGTAAAATTTAATATCAACATGAAATGTGTAGAGAAAGATTTGTATAGTGAAGAGAAATGACCTGCAACTTTTAATATAAATATCTTTCAAAGACTTGTGATACGTATTTCATAACTTTGTGTATATAAACATGCATCATCCATCTTTTAAAATGACAAATTAATATCATACAGCATACAACGAACTTAAACTTTGCATTTTTGCACCTTGAAGTAAGATACGATATAGCTATTTGGAATGGTGCATCTTCTGGGAAGATAATATTTTAAACCCTTTTAATTTAATTATACATACTCCTCAAGTAGTTCTTTATAGCCGTAATTACACCGACCCACTGCCTTCCGTATAAGACACCATAGAATTTATCTTTATAGCGGTAATGGGAATAGTGTCTTTATTAATACTTAACTTTAAAATAGATAACGTAGTCTTATTGTTTTATAGTAGTAAACTGATATTCTTTAATTAATGTTATTAATTAATTAATGTATAAATTTTCCATTGTCCCGCGCCGTTGCTGAGTGGTTAAGGCAATATTCCTTGACACAGAGCTAGGGGACTTGCGCTGGTTCGGATCTGCATGGAGGAAGACATTTTCTTATGGAATTTAGGCCACTATAGAACCGGTGCACACCCAGCATCGTGAGAAATTTGGGTAACTACAATAAGCAGCAGCTCTGGATCGAGAAAAACAGCTATAACAGCTGGGGACCCTACATGCTAACCACATGTCAACCCTTCAGGCAGGATGATCGTGTAACATATATGGCTCTGAGTACAGCAGCCGACTGGTAGGCCTATGGTCTCCTAGGCCTGTCACGGGGCATGGCGTATTAATAATAAATTTTCCATTATCCAAATTTCTCAATTTAAGCCAATATGTTCATTAAATTCACAAAAAGGAGTAATTAATGTTTTGATGTGTAGAAAGTGTGTTTAATTAAACTCACTATCACTCTTGTCAAAATAAATGTTTGACTAACAATATCAGACGGTTATTCTTCCGGTTATACTATATGAATATGAAACATGGTACCATATTTTAAGAGAGGAGAAAATTATTACGAGTATTAGAAAATAAAGTCATTAGGGCAATTTTTGGATCACAGAGAGCCGAACAGTAAGGTAAATAGAGACAACTATTGAAGCCACAGTTAGTCCAAAAGCATTCAAGACTGAAAGTGTATAAAACACTGGCTCTTCCAACTCTTTTGTATGGTAGCGAAGTATGGACGTTGAAACAGAAGGATATACAGAGACTTAGATCTGCTGAAATGAGATATCTTCGGAGGACTGCAGGATACATACTACTAGATCACAAAACAAATGAAGACATCTTAGAAGAATTACACATGGAATCTTTAGAAAACAAAATTTCTGATTATAAGTCAAGATGGATGCAACATGTTCATCGAATGGAAGATCACAGAATACCCAAACAAATGTTAAGATATCAACCTGCAGGAAGAAGAAGAGCAGGACGTCCATTCAAAAGACTTTTGGATGGTGTTTCTCTTGAGGCCGAAACAGGTCAACAAATGGCCTAAATTCGTGAATGTACTATGATGATGATGAACTATGTAAATCATTTGTGGGAATCAGAGGGGATATTAAGAAAAGTTAAGTTTCGTAGGCCCCGATGGCAGGACATGTAGCACAGATGGGCATAAATTTTTTTTGTACGATAGCGTCCACTTGATAATAATAGATGTTGGTGATAATGAGGTATTGAGCTCTTTTCTTTGTTCCTGAAGAGTTCTTTCCGTTGGACATAGCACTGTCCACATTAGGAAATAAGGTTCTAATACTGACCATATATTGAAATATTTGGCAGATATATGAAAGTATACAAAACCAAAACGAAGTGAACTGAAAACTAAGACATTAGATTGAAAATATGAAAAATATATTGGTAATATATAATCAAACATTTACTTTATTCTGGAAAACAATAATACTGTAAAATTGTAGAAAAATATATCCATCCATAGTAATTCTGCCCGAGGGCAGGTCTTTCACTGCAATCATAGCATTTTCATGCTATGCTTTGCAGCTTTACTAGGAAATTGTAGGTGTGGTAGCTTCCCGTTACTTTCCACACCGGTGAAGGATGATGATGATGATGACGATAACGATAAGGATGATGACGATAACGATAAGGATGATGATGATGATGATGACGATAACGATAAGGATGATGATGATGATGGCCATATTATTTCGGGGACCGTTTGGGCCTTAAAGTTTTCCTGACATTTGTCTTACAGGTGAGGAAAAATCCCGATAAAAACCTCACCCAGAAAAACTGTTCCGACCGGGGATCGAACCCAGGACCGCTGCGTGACAAGGCAGCACGCTACCTCGAGACCACAGCGGTGGACAGAAAAATATATAAAGAACTTATTTTAAAACAAAAGAATATAAATATTATTTACGTAAAATAGATAAAAATGTGCGTTTTTATAATAATAATAATAATAATAATAATAATAATAATAATAATAATAATAATAATAATAATAATAATATTTATTTACTTTACCTAGCAAAGTTAGGCTTTAAGGCCTTGCATTTCATTCAACTAGGTTTTCATGTGAAATTAAATGGTATATACCTGTTTCTGGAAACTCATCCAGAACAATAAACTCGATTCGGGACTCAATCTCTACTCAAATAAAATGTTTGTTTGATTAAAAAATCCGTTCAATATTAATGACTTTCCAACACTGCGCATATCTCATAATTCTCTTCATAATTGCTACTAAGCAGTTGGAATTTGTCATAAAATCTGGTATAATTGAAGGATCATCCACTACTTGGGTTGTGCTATGGGCTTATACCTTATACGAAAGATAATTGTATTAGCCAGTCACTCACTGTCACACGAACGATTTCCGTCTGAGAGGAGAGATTTTATTGAAGATTACTCAGTTTTCTTTAAAACACTTTTACTGTCTTAACAACAAATTATTATTTTCTTTTTATTTTCTTACATGAAATGACATGGTACCGTATCACTACTCAAATGGCCGCGCCTGATAAAAAACCATAAAACGTAAACGCGACGTGAGGAATCTCTCTCTCTCTATACACACACACACACACACACACACACGCACAGGCATACACACGCGCACATCACTTTTGCAACTGATAACTAGTAAATAGAATCTAATCTATTTCAACTGCTACGCTTTAAACGTAAAACATTTGTATCATATCTACCAGACCTTAAATTACTAAACATACTCTAGTAAGTAAGGATCGAATATTCACACATACATAATGCATGCGAATATGTATTTAATACTTTACATTTCGAAAAAAAAAGTTGCCGGTATTTGAGATAATTATATCGTAATTAATCTTCATTTGAATAAAAACTATTAATCATAAGTAAAATATTCTGAATAGGCCTATATTCTTCACATATAAACTTGTTTTTATATATTAAAAATATATTACGAAGGTCATAACTAACCCACTGGCACTATCAAACCCGAAGGTTCATGGCCGCCCAGATATAAGTTCTCTAAACATCCCTATTCTGAGATAATTTTTTCAATCATCTCATCACTGGTCAACATTATTTTTGTCTCATGAGTACCAATAGTAGTACTTATGCAGTTTTTATATCGTGTTTTCAAATATGTATTCCGAATTTCTCCATCACCCACAGTTTTTTTATTTCAATTTCAATTAATGGATTTAAATAATTATTTTTTAATAAACGTTTTTTCGTCCATTTGTCCATTTCAGCTAGATTTCAGCTATGGAAAAGAGATATCAAGGCGAATGGAATCCTAATATGCTGGCCGATTATTGTTGGACCAGCAAGAGGGATGCTCCATAGGCAAAATATAGCAGAAAATCGTCATTTCTTACTTTCTAGACGAGTCCGAATGTTCGAATATTGTGTAGATACGAATGTAGAAAATATTTAAATTATAAATACCTGTCACTCGGAAACTTTGCGTGATGGAGAAAAACCGATATCATATTTGAATTCAGGAGAAAAAATACTATCAGAATCACATTATTTTCCTTTCTGAGACAAAAAAAAGTTTCTTTTTTGTTGCTCAGTGTAATGTACTTCCCTCAAATCATGGTTGATGTTATTCTCCCACCCC
The DNA here is from genome assembly GCA_030220185.1 of Diploptera punctata. Classification (NCBI taxonomy): domain Eukaryota; kingdom Metazoa; phylum Arthropoda; class Insecta; order Blattodea; family Blaberidae; genus Diploptera; species Diploptera punctata. The sequence goes on along the minus strand of JASPKZ010007407.1, from coordinate 558,493 downwards.
ATTCTTGGCCTAGCTACTGGGCGCTATTCCTCCGGTTTCCCTATGGGTTTCCATGCCCTTCGGACTATATCCAAGGGTGATTTATCTAATTCCGCGTTAATATTTCTAATACCCCACTACTATATAATATCCTAACATTCCATGTTCCAAAGAACATGTCACTGTATTTGAGCCTTTCGCATGGATTCCCTGAAGTAATTCCTGCTCGGAGAACCGAATGGGGGTCCATTTTACCTCAGGAAAATTTTACTCCAGTGGAGTCCATCTCCGCGTTTCATGACGGTTGTATTTTTACGGCGATAGAACGTCACTCTTTCGATCAAATATTCTTTTTGTCTGACTTATCGCCTTCGATCGGTCCGGCATGTGTAACACTTTCTGCAGCAATGCTATCGCCAGAATAGCTCTTGGGATCATTGAAGAATATAAGCCACTACAACACTTATAAATTAATTGGAATTACGTCCTTCAGAAAACGTAAATATCGGTATAGGCCTCCTAATTTTCATGAAACAGAGCTAAGAATTGATTATAATTTGAAAATATTTATTTTTCAATTTCAGGGAGTGGCTACTAATTAAGAAATTTATTTAAATTAAGAGGCATCTTAATAAAACAATAAATTGACATCTCTGTTATTCTTTAATCAGGCATATACTAGCGGAATTTATTGTAATTTGGACCTATGTTTTGAATTTGTTGTTTTTCTTCTCTTAATTAAGGGATTTGAATTTTGTTTAATTACAGTGATTATCATCAGTGTTGTAACTATGAATATATTCAAACCAACAATAGGCAAATGCAGTCTTCATGAAGATAGTAACGACAATGGGGTTAGATTAGTCACCTTTGCTACATCAAAGAATCTCATTGTTAAGAGCACAACATTTTAGCATAAGGATATTCATAAATACACCTGGACGTCTCCAGATGGCGAAACTCGCAACCAGATAGATCATGTATTAGTGGACAAACTCTGGCACAGTAGCATCATCGATGTTCGATCAGTTAGAGGGACAGACTGCAATTCGGATCATCATCTGGTCAGGGTGAAAATCAGACAACGGCTATCGCTTATGAGAGAAACAAACGCTAAAGATGATTCTGTAAAATTTGAATTAAAAAACTTGAGAAATGATGAAATGCGGCAAGAATACCAAATAAAAATTGCTAATAGATTTGAAGTACTGGAATCTTCAGATGACAATGTGGCAAACAAAGAAGAAACTGATATAAATAAAGAATGGGAGGCTATAAGAGATACTACTAAATTGTCAGCATAAAAAAGCATTACTTACTTACTTACTCACTGGCACTATCGAACTCGTACGTTCATGGCAGCGCGGACATAAGCTTTCCATACATCCCTATCCAGAGCTAATGCTTTCCAATCATTCCCTGTATAATCTACTTCCCTCAAATCATAGATAATGTTGTTCTCCCACCTCATTCTTGGTCTACCAACTGGGTGTTTTCCCTCTGGCTTTCCTACAAGAAGCTTCCATGCACGTCTTTCATTCCCCATACGCGCAACATGTCCTGCTCATCGCAGTCTACGATACTTAATTGTTATTATATCTGGCTTCTTATAAAGACCAAGTAGTTCATTGTTATGTAGTCTTCTCCATTCGCCTGTCTGTTCATCTCTCTTTGGTCCAAAAATTTTCCGAAGAACTTTATTCTCAAATACTCGTAATCTCCTTTCATCCCTTAAAGTAAGAGTCCATGTTTCGCACCCATATAATATAACTGGTAGAATAATAGTTTTATATATCTTCAGCTTAACGTTTTTTGAAAGGAGTTGGGAATCAAACAAAAAGCATTGGTTGTTTAAAAAAGAGGCAAAACAAGAAATGGTTTGATGAGGAATGTGCGGACATTGTAAAGAAAAGAAAGCTAGCAAAAATGAAATGGTTACACGAGCCAAATGAGGTAAATTTAGAGCAATTGAGTAGTATTAGAGGGGAAACCACCAAGTTACTAAAGAGTAAAAAGAGGGAATATTTGAGAGAGAAGATTAATTAACTTTTATAAGATTCATGAAAGAACAACATAACCAACATAACTAAACTAGAAAAAGAATCTGACAACAACAAGAAAACATGGATAACACTTACATACACAGGAAAAGAAACAACAAAATTAGCCAATGCACTAAAGAAAGCCGATAAAAACGTAAAAATAGCATACAGAACCAATAACAAATTAAACAACATAATAAACAATAACATTGAAGAAAATAACATTTTCAACAGTAAAGGAGTTTATAAACTGACATGCAAGGACTGCAACAAATTTTATATAGGAAGGACAAACAGGAGTTTTAACATCAGATTCAAAGAACATTTTCGAGACTTCATTCACGCAGAAGGTAAATCAAGCTATGCAAAACACGTTATCCATGAAGGACATCGCATGTTAAATATTGAAAACACCCTAACAGTAATGCACAGAGAAAATAATCCAGCGAAGATAAACGTACTCGAAGAGATGGAAATCATGAAAGCAGCTCACAACGACAGCCTGATAAACGAAAACGAACCAAATACATGCAACCCCCCTCTACCAGATCTTCAGTGAAACACCAGTTTTGAATCCTGCCGATGATGGGACAAGTCCCGAAAGCGCTACAGTTAAATGATAATTAAGTTGAGGAGACGGACCTTTCAGGTGAATATTCTATAATTTTATATTAATTAAGATTAATTATCTTGAAATGAACGCAAAAATTAGAAACATTAGAGATTTATAGCAGGGAATTAGAATAGACAAGAACGGGTTTCAGGCTAGAACAAACATAATTCGGAATGAAAATGGGGATATGATTGCAGATTCCAGGAGTATATTAAAGAGATGTAAAAGTTACTTTAATCAGCTATTAAATGTACATACAGAACAGCACATTGAGGAGGATACTTTACAGACAGCAGAAATGCTAGTCGCAGAACCAAGAGCACTAGAGGTTGAAATGGCGATTGAAAAATTTAAGATGTATAAAGCACCAGGTTCAGATGAGATCCCAGCAGAACTGATAAAATCAGGGGAAGAAAAATTGATGGACAAGATACGCTGTCTGCTTAGCATGATTTGGGAAAAAGAAGCTCTTCCAGATGAATGGAAGGAATCAATTATCGTACCAATTTATAAGAAAGGAGATAAAACTGATTGCAACAACTACAGGGGCATCTCATTACTTTCAAATTCGTACAAAATTCTAACAAATATATTAGTAAGCAGACTTACTCCCCATATTGATGAGATTCTAGGAGATCGTCAATGTGCATTTAGAAGAAACAGGTCTACAACAGATCAGATTTTTAGTATAAGACAGATTTTAGAAAATAAATGGGAAAATAATGGTACTGTACATCATCTATACGTATACTTAAAAAAAAGCATATGATTCAATTAAGAGGGAGAAGTTATATAGTTACTGCTGGAGTTCGGAATGTGCCTAAATGGCACAAAGAGTAGGGTGCGTGTAGGCAAACAGTTTTCGGATACTTTTGAAATTCAGAATGGGTTGAAGCAAGGAGATGCACTATCTCCTCTACTATTTAATTTTGTACTAGAGCATGCCATTAAATCTTTAGAGAATGAGGAAGGCTTACAACTCAATGGTATTAATAAGCTATTAGTTTATGCTGATAATGTAGTACTATTGGCCGATAGCGAGGAGATACTAAAGGACAACACTCACACACTATTGAGTAACACTAAGAAATTAGGACTGGAAGTAAATATGAATAAAACTAAATATATGGTCACACGTAGAAATACATTATACTATGGAAATGGACAGCTAATGACAAATGAGGGAAATTTTGAGGAAGTGGCTGAATTCAAATACCTAGGAACAATAATCACAAATATGAATGGGTTGCACAAAGAAATTAAACATAGGCTCAATTCTGGAAATGCGTGCTATTATGCATTACAGGGACTCTTGATGTCCCAAGTCCTTTAAAAAAAACTTTAAACTGAAAATATATAAAACTGTTATTCTATCAGTTATATTGTATGGGTGCGAAATATGGACTCTTACTTTAAGGGAGGAAAGGAGATTACAATTATTTGAGAATAAAGTACTTAGGACAATTTTTAGACCAAAGAGAGATGAACAGACAGGTGAATGGAGAAGACTACATAACAATGAGCTACATGGTCTTTACAGGAAGCCAGATATAATAAGAACAGTTAAATCTCGTAGACTACGATGGGCAGGACATGATGCACGTATGAGGAATGAAAGACTTGCATGGAAGCTTCTTGTAGGAAAGCCAGAAGGAAAACGCCCATTTGTTAGACCAAGAATGAGGTGAGAGAATGACATTAACTATGATTTGAGGGAAGTAGATTATACAGGGAATGATTGGAAAGCATTAGCTCAGGATAGGGATGTATGGAGATCTTATGTCCGCGCTGCCATGAACCTACGGGTTCGATAATGTCAGTGAGTAAGTAAGTATGTTGTACCTATGAAACAGCATTGTTATTTTGTTCAAATATGGAAACATCTTCATAATTTATGAACTTTTTACATTACAAGAAAGGTCAACTTTAATTTCCACATTCGGATAAAGTGGACTCCAGAGTCCACCTTAGCTTTTAGTCTATTTTAAGTTTATTTACTGTATTAATACAGACAGGCACATATTAATATGAAAATATTTATGACTGATTATAATTAAAAAGCGTTGTGATTTATTTAATGTTTTGAAACATTTTTGTTGATTATAACATTCACACGCCATTCAATTGCAGAAAGCGATGGTCATTGGGTTTATTAAAATTACAAGGATATTGAATAAAATGAATTAAGTGAATGGCTTTTACAGATAGCATGCTCATTGATAAAATATCCGTATTCGTGTAAAGTGGACTCAGAGCGTCCACATTAGCCGAATTCTTTTGTTATGTTTAATTATTTATACAGCCACCATGTCACATAATATCAAACCAAACCCACCAGTATATTAAAACATCTACATAATATAATATATTTAGTAGTTTTTTCAACCCCTCCATGGTATCTTTACCTTGTCGTGGTGGAGTGGCTTGCGTGCTTAAATGATCCTGAGAGCTATGCTGGCGGTAGCATTGCTGCCGATAGGGTTACCCATTCCGGACTGGTCGAAGGTGATAAGCCAGACGAAAAAAGTACCTTGGGCAAAAGAGTGATCTTTCACTGTAAAAATTCAACCGTCAAGAAATGCGGACATGGGTTCATCTGGGGTGAAATTTTCCGGATGTCAAATAGTCCCCCATTCGGTTCTCCGGGTGGGGACTACTTCAGGGAACCCATGCCAAAGGCCCAACATTTGTAGTATTCAATAGCAGAAATTAAGAATTAATTCTTAGTTTGAAAAACTTTTAAATAGGTCATTTTCATAAATATCACAAATAAACCCTTCTTTGCACAAAGAATAAAAAAAACTGGCCTTGAACCCGTCATAACTGATGAGGGGAAGAAGTAAAAATATTTTCTGTACGAGGGCAGCATCAATTAGGCCTAAAGAAGATATTAACAGGGTCCGCTCAAACAGAAGAGTCAACATTACCCGAACTTCCCTATATTATGCTGAGACCTGTTCACATATTCGGAACATCATAATCATATTTAACTATAACAAATTACAAACTTTTAAAGATACAAAAAAAATACAACATTCAGTCCTGCGGCGTACCCGAGCGGATTAAGGCATCTTGGCTTGGCCCTGAGCTATGGGACTTGCACTAGTTTGAGTTCGCATGGGGGAAGACGTCTTCTCATATGGAACTGAGGTCAGAAGTCAGCTGATAGACCAAGGTAGTACTTCTAGGTCAATCAACCCATGGAGTTGTTTCAGTTGTTGAGTTCAACTTTCACTATTTCTTGCCGAATATGGGATAATCCATATAGTCTAAGGTGAAAACTATATATTAAAGGTCACATGTTTTTATTGGGAATAAAGATCATTTTAACTGTTCTATTCAGAAATTTATCATAAGTAATGCCACGAGTGATTTCCAATTTATCTAGAGGATTTGGAAATCAAGAGTGGCATTTGTTAGGACTATTTAACGAATAAAATTAAGCTGTTTACTCAAAAGTCATTATTTAAATTTAATTACCGGTATATTAAGATATTTATATATCTGATGTAAACGGCGATGTTTGAAATCAAATCAGAAATGTGAGGTTATGTATGTTCACTGCAACTTGATCATATTATTTATAGCCTAATATGATCGCAATATTGTAAGAATGCACCCTAGTGGAGAAATAATGAAACGCATCAAACTGTATATTATAATCACATTACAGGTTATTAATTTATTTTTTAAGTAAACATCTCGTAAAATCAAGAAATCTGTTCAGTATTTGTTATATTCAATGTATTTGTTGGATAAAAATAATGCTTTGAGCTGTTCAGAATATTAAAAAGGAGGAGCTTTCTTCATCACAAAAGCAGGAGCTGATAAAGAAAAATCGATAAAGAGTGAGGTGAAACATGACTGCCTTTGGTTGTAAAACAAAATTCATTGAAACGTGATTGGTCATTGACTCCCATTTGGGGCATAAGTTAAATAGTCAAAATAAACCTCACGCTAATGGATTTAATGTCGCATATAATATTAAGTTCTATAAATTACTGTATAACATATAGTAATCTGCCTAATATATAATACCTCAATTACTTTATTATTTAATGTGATCGTATGACATTTTATTTCTTTTCTCTTGATAACTGCATTAATGTATCGTGGTTTAATCTCAAAATACACAAATTCGAGAACTAGTGGGGTTTAATATATTGTAAAACAATCTTATTGTTTTATTCTTCATTTTAAAATATAAAAAATATCCTCAACTCGTTTCCAACTCAAGGTTGGGTCGAGGGGTGAGATGAGATGAAATTTCCTATATAGAGAGGTCTGTGAATGACAATGATGCAGGCCGACCACGCCTGATGCAACTTCACGGGGGCAGATGCTCGAAATGAAACGAAATGGTAAAATGAAATAGTGACAGGGGAAAACGGGAGACACCCCCGAGAAAAACCGCCCAAGCTCCTTTTCGTCCACCATGAAACCCACATAGGGTGACCGAGACTTCACCTCGGGACCCCAGCGGTGAGAGGCCACAGAGACGTCTATTTTTAGAAGTAACATATACATAATAACAGATATGTATTACGTTTATTACAAATGTTATATATGTATATTAGGGATAATATTTGTAGGGTATTGCCTGCTACATCTGTGTTCCATAAAGAAAGGTTTATATTTTTCTAATCTTTATTTTTCTAGAGTTCCTATTAATATATGACAGAGACAATCTGAACTAACACACTCGAACTATTGAACTCGGAGATTCATGGTCAAGCGATCATAAGCTTTTCATAAATATCTATCCAAAACTAATATTTTTCAATCATTCTATATACAATTTCCCTTACTCAAATCATGACTAATAATATTCTCCAGCCTCATTTTTAGCATACCTATTGGACGCTTTCCCTCTCCTACAAGACGTTTTCATGTCCCCTTTTCATTCCCCATTAGTGCTGTGTGTTCTGTCCTCCTGAGACTATGAGATGTAAATATTTTATCACATATAGTTTAGCCTACAATAAATATAAAACCCCCATTTCTGACAATTGTATTTTACAGTGCAAAACCGTTACTCTTTCCAACAAGATAGTTTTTAGTCAGGATTATCTACATTATCCTGTCCGGCTGTAAGCATGCAAGCACAAACAAAAATAAGTTGGAATGTTTAACAAGTGATATATCTTTTGTATTCAAGAGAAGTACTGGAAAATTAAGAGGTATTAATATGTATTGCGAATAGAGGAAATATATTTTAGTTTATGTATTCTCTTATTTATCAATGTAAAATTTCAATTTTAAATGTTTTTTTCCTCTTTAAACGTTTAATCATATGTATACTACTTTTTAAATATTTTTAACGACACAGTTTCACATCTCATCTATTAGCAACTCAATTCAGATCTGGGCCTCAAAGGGCTGACAAATTTTACTTCTACAATCTACATCGGAGCAACAGTCCAATGTTGTGACTTATCCTCTTATTTGTTAGAAGTTACTAGACCAAATAAATTAATTACGCTGATTTTCGCTAAATTTGTCATGAATGATACGGTCAACATACCGAACCAATGAGACTTGTAGTAAACAACTATAATGTTACTAGGATGAAAGAGTTGCTTTAGAAGCCTCATTATTCAGGCTGTGGGATCTTTTACGAGCATGAAAATATTCAGACTCTGGACCCACGGCTTACAGTTCCTCCTGGAGGAATTGATCCTTGGATTTTTCCATCAAGTCAACAATAATATTGGAACATTTGGCGAACCAACCAGCAATAGGAATGGGACAATACTAACTGATTTTGCTATCTACAATGAACTGAGAATAACGAATACCTTTTATAATCATAGAAACATACATAAGTATACCTGGCATCGTCAAGACTCAAAATCAATCATTGATTATTTCATTGCAAATAATAAGATTTTTAAATTGTTTCTCGATGTCAGAGCCTACAGAGGATATGATATCGGTTCAGATCACTACCTAGTAGAAGCAAAAATAAGATTTCCACCAAGATGGTTAAAAAAGAAGAAACAACAACAGAGCATAGAACAAAAGTACAAGGTAGAATTATTTTATGATGACAGCATTAAATGGTTATATTCGAGAAGAATTCAGCAATATATGGCTACAACTCCAGAAAGTAATGATGTCGAAGAAGAATGGAAAAACATTAAAATGATAATTCAAAATGCAGCTAATGAAACTTTAGGAAAAGTAAATATACAACAAAGAAGAAATAGAACTCTAAAAATCTGGGATGATCAAATAAAACAATTAATTGAAGAGAAAAATGCAGCTTATAAAAAATATTTGAACACAAAGACAGTAGAAAATGAAATAGAATTCAAACGCTGTAGAGCTATTGTTAAGAGGGAAATAAGAAAGAGACATAGGAAAAGTGTTTAAATTTTGTTACATATTTAGAATCAGACTTGCAAAAGCTCCAATCTAATGCCTTCAAAATATTAAAACATTTGAATATAAAGATGTTAAAGAAACTACCAAAATTAATTGCGGATTAACAAAAGAAGAATTTTTCAATTATTATAAAAGCCTTTGGACTGATAATAGTTATGAAGATACAATTTTCTGAAATAATAATAAGACAGATTCCATAATATCATTGGAAGAATTGAACACTAGTTTAAAGAAATTGAAAAATGGGAAGGCAACTGGCACAGATGGCTTGAATTCTGAATTGTACAAATATGCAGGCAAACAGTTCCATGAAAGACAGTTGTCCTTCTTTAATAATGTATTAAAATATACAGATATACCACAAGAATGGAAAACAAGCATTGTTATACCCCTGTTCAAGAAAGGAGACAAGAGAAAAATGGACAACTATAGGGGAATCAGTTTGTTAAACACATGCTACAAAATTTATGCAGACATTTTAAATGGAAAACTGAAAAGTTTCAGCGACAAATTCCTTATGGAATGTCAAAATGGATTTAGGAAAGGACGATCTTGTATTGATTCAGCATTTTCTGTTAAACTATTGCTTGAAGAAAGAAGAGAACTCAACTTAGAAACACATTTTGCTTTCATAGATTTTGAAAAAGCATTCGACACAGTCAAGAGATCATAACCCTTCAATATATTGGAAGACAGAAATATGCCAAATTTACTTCTGCAGAACATACAAAATATTTACAAAGACAACACCATAAAGATTAAATTAAATAACAGATTTTCTGAAGAAGGAATTATAAATCGTGGTGTGAGACAAGGCTGTCCCTTATCCCCAACACTCTTTTTTGCGATTTATATCAACGAAGTAATATGTTGCTGGAACAAGAAATATAAATTTGGAATAAGAATATCAGAAAATACAAAATTAAACAACATATTGTTTGCAGATGACCACATAATAATAGCAAATTCAGAAGATAATCTGCAGAAAAGTATGTATGAACTTAAACAAAATTACAGAAGAATATGGATTGAAGATATCTGCAGAGAAAACGAAAATTATGGCATTTCAAGGTGTAGATCCTGTCAGAACTAAAATTGTACTTGACAATACAATTTTGGAGCAGGTGAATAATTTTACATATCTATGATGCAATATCTCATATGAAGAAGAAAAGGATGTAAATGCAAAAATATATAAATTTTTAAGAACTTTAGGGTTATAAAATTCTATCTTGAAGTCACAGTTAGTCCAAAAACATTCAAGACTAAAAGTGTATAAAACGCTGCCTCTTCCAACTCTACTGTAAGGTAACGAAATATGGGCGTTGAAACAGAAGGATATACAGAGACTTAGATCTGCTGAAATGAGATATCTTCGGAAGACTGCAGGATACACACTACTAGATCACAAAAAAAATGAAGACATCTTAGAAGAATTACACATGGAATCTTTAGAAAACAAAATTTCTGATTATAAGTCAAGATGGATGCAACATGTTCATCGAATGGAAGATCACAGAATACCCAAACAAATGTTAAGATATCAACCTGCAGGAAGAAGAAGACCAGGACGTCCACTCAAAATTCTTCTGGATGGTGTTTCTCTTGAGGCCGAAACAGGTCAACAAATGGCCTAAATTCGTGAATGTACTATGATGATGATTTTTCCATCCTAAAAAATCTATCAACCCCGGCCGGGTTTGAACCCGCGACCCTCGGGTCCAGATGCAAGGAACATAACCATTAGTCCACCGCGCCCGACGACAAATTTTACTTGGTGGTGATTTATTTCATTTTTCAAATTGTTTTACGTGGCCCATGGATTTATTTATATTATGGAGGAAGAATTTTTGCGCCCTAAAAATCCATCGATCCCGGCCGAATTTGAACCAGTGAATTCACTATTCAGACAGGACCGATGCTTACGATAAGAATGTAATCTTCCATTAAGCTATCCTACTTCATCATCATCATCAGCCTCGAGGATTAGACCTTCTGGCCTGTTCCGTATAAAAGTAGTTTTTCACACCATCTCTTCAATGGTCTCCTTATATTTATTTTTCATTTTAGATTTTGTGTATGGCAGCTTTCGATATTTCCGCGTCTAATGTTCGATGTATGTGATCTCTCCACTTTATGTATTCTTTAACTATAGATGTAGTTGATTCTATATTTAATTAATCTCAAATATATATGTTCCTTTTGTGGTCTAGTAATTTGTAACCTGAGATAAATCTGAAAAATCTGATTTTGGATGGTCCAGTTTGTCTTAATCGGTCTGATGTTAAGGTCCAGTATTCACTTCCATATGAGTATACGTAATAGCAATGGAAATGCAATTATTTTGTAAAATGTTAATAATGTACCTTTTTATATGGTGTGTTCTAATGTTCTTTGTATTGTTCCATAAAACTGTATAAATCTGCTTTCTATATTTGGACACCTTCAGATATTCTGTACCCTACATCCTTCCTAGTTTCAGTCACCCGACTCTGGAATTCCCTCCCCTCGTATATCAAGGACTGTCCGACTTAAAAACAGTTTAAAAAGAAACTCACTTCATATTTCCTTAGACAATATAATGTATAACCATGTCCCATGTATACTTTTATTATTCATTTATATTTCAAACTTCAATTACCAAACCATTACTTAATCTAATTATATATTATTATTTTTGTTATTATTATGTTTTTTTCTTTCCCTTGTAAACTTTATATTGTGTAGTTTATAATTAACTATTATGTATCATTTATCATAATTTTTAATGAATGTATAATTTAATCCTGGTGAAGTGGAAGAGAAGGCCTTACGGTATATTGACTCCATCAGGTAAAGTAAATAAATGAATTGTATCCCAGATAGCTATTTGAATTCATTTATTTGTTCAATGGTTTTTATCCTACAACAGATCAGACTTTTAGTATAAGGCAGATTTTAGAAAAGAACTGGGAATATAATGGTTATGACTTATGAGTATTTGAGAATAAAGATCTTAGGAAACATTTTGTACCAAAGAAGATGAGCAGACAGGCGAATGGAGAAAACTATATGACAGTGAGCTACATGGTCTGTACAAGAAGTCAGATATAATGAAAACAGTTACGTAATATTAATATTTAATTTTTAGGAAGTTATATTTTGAGGTTATTTTAATTATTTTAATTATATTATTTTTGTCTGGGAAAGCTGACGATAAAACAGAATTGTTTTGAAACATGTCCAAGAACAAATCAACATTAATATTGAGGTAAGATGTCCAGACCAAAAATAATATAACAGTTACGTAAGTCTCCTAGACTGCGATTAACAGGACATGTGGCACGAATGAGGAATGATAGAGGTGCATGGAAGATTCTTGTAAGAAAATCCGAGGTAAAAAGTCCAGTTGGTAGACCAAGAACGAGTTGGGAGAATAAAATTAACCATGATTTGACGGAAGTAGATTATACAGGAGTTGATTGGAAAACATTAGTTCAGGACAGAGATGTATGGATATCTTATTTTCGCGCGATCATGAACCTACGGGTTCGATAGAGCCAGTTAGTTAAATATCATTATTATCATTATCATCATCATTATTATTATTATAGACTATAACATTTGAAATTATTTGAAAGGTAAATACTTCTTAAATCTAGATGATTTCATTTCTTTTGAATATTGATTCTAGAGTGTCGAGTTAACAAATAACGAGGTGTATGTTATTTGTATTAAGTCTTGGAACTATCTTTTTAATCTATAATTTAGGTCAGAGATATTATATTATCTATATATAACGATGCAGCTGAACTGTTTTTGCAACTTTACGAACTCTTGCCAAGTTTGGTTCACAGAAAATAAATCACTCCTTTGTCAGACTTAATGCTTCCCACTGTTTTTTAACTAACTATATTTTTAAGTCGTTAATTGTAAAAAAATATAGAACTTGTAATTAATTGGATTTTACTGAAATGTTTCATATATCATCTCAACATTTTATTATACTTAGCTGATTACCCCCCTAATTAGACAGAAATATATTACTACAAATTTTAGCTGATGATAACGTTGCACAACAATATATTACTAATATCTTCAACATCTATAAAGATAATGAAATCCCTGTTAAACAAGATGGCAAAAGATCAACACTGGAGTAAGACAGGGATGTGGACTTTCACCGGTGCTTTTCATTATATATATATATATATATATATATATATATATATATATATATATGAATAAATTAATAAACGAATGGAGAAAAACACAACGAGGGTATATACCCATCAATAGGAACCTCAAACTCGATGCTATTCTTTTTGCAGACGATTTAGCTCTTCTGGCACTTTTCGAAAATGATTTGCAACGATCAGTTTATAATTTACAAAAAATAGGTGCCAAATTTAATATGGAAATATCAATTAACAAAACTAAAATTATGGCATTTCATGGGAAGGACCCCATACAAAGTAAAATCTGTCTCCAGAATAAAATTTTAGAGAGATCTAATCAATTTAAATATCTTGGATATTATCTCTCTACCTGGGATGAAAAGGATATCTCTGGAAAAAATACTAGTTATAATAAAAGTTTAGGAATTATTAATCAAGTTATGAAACCATCCCTTGTACAAAAAACACCAGATTACGTTTATATTACACTTTGGGTAGACCAGTGTTGACCTATGGTAGTGAAGCATGGACACTAAAAAGACAACATGAAAGCAGAATAACGGGTTGTGAAATGAGATTCATGCGCAGAAGAGCGGGTTACACCAGATGGGATCGGAAAAGGAACACTGATATCATAAAAGAATTGATGACTATGCCAATTTTGGAATATATTAAACAGTACTAACTAAATTGGAAACACCATCTAGAAAGAATGAGTTCAAATCGGATCCCCAAAGCTGTTTATAATTATGTACCAAGAGGACGAAGATCACTGGGCCGTCCTATGAAACGCTGGAGGGAAAATTTTCTATAGGATAGTAACAGGCCTTGGCCTAATACTTGGAATGAAGAAGAAGATTACCCCGCTTAGCTTGGTTATTGATCCCAGTATTGTCACCAATCACCTCAGCAACTGCGTAAAACGAAGGATTCGACACTTAATGGCCATTAAGACATTCAATTTTCTCACCAATAAACTTAGCAATCCAAAAAAACTACGAATCGACACTTATCATGGTCATGTCCACCGCTGTGGTCTCGAGGTAGCGTGCTGCCTTGTCACGCAGCGAGCCCGGGTTCGATTTCGGGTCGGGGCTATTTTGTCTGGGTGATTTTTTATCGGGGTTTTTCCTCACCTCTAAGAAAAATGTCACGAAAACTTTAAGGCCCAAACGGTCCCCGAAATCATATGGCCAGCATTATCATTATAATCATCATCATCCGGTGTGGAAAGCAACGGGAAGCTACCACACCTGCAATTCCCTAGTAAATCTGCAAGTATAGCATGAAAATGCTATGATTGCAGTGAAGACCTGCCTTCGGGCAGAATTAATATGGGTAGATGGATGGATGTGTGGATCATGGTCATTTAAGAATTTTATTTTTACCCCTTCACAGCCCTTGCCGACTTAAAAGCCACCGTGTGTGTCAGATTTCATGTCAGCTACTCTGAGAATCATGAGTTCGACATTAATAGATAGGTATTTTTTGATAATTTTACACATCACTCCCTAGAGGGGGTAGGGAATAAACTCGTGTCATCAGAACTGTCTCCCATCAGATTTTCGCCCCTACAACTATGGCTCCGATACTAATCTAGATCATTTTCGACTTTTTATTTTTCACCCTTTCTCATATCCCAACGGTGATGTGAATCGGGCATCGGCAGTGTCACAGTTCATCTCAGAGACCTTGAAAACTATGGGTTCGACACTAAAGTAGGTTTTTTCGATTGTTTTTACCTGTAATCCACCCAATGGTAGTAGTGATTTCTTCTTACTCAATACAGTAGGCCTGTACTTTACATTATAACTTATGATTCAAATAATATCCGATTCGTAAGACAGCTTACAAATAGAAGCGAATCAATTATTCAAAATTGCCAGCAAATATAATATGAAAATTCTTACTTCAAAATCTAAAGCAACGGTAATGAGTAGAAAATGAAAAAAAAAAAAACCTACAATGGGTGAAGACTGAGATTGATAGAAAAATTATAGAACAAGTCTCTGATTTCTCATACATAGGAAGTGTATTTGCAGAATATAAGAGAGACATTCATTCAAAATTACAAAAATATAATAAAATGAATAGGTAATAAGAAGATACAAAACGAAGATTACATAATGTTGGTTTCAACACATTTTAAATTTTTCCCGGTCTGTTCAATTTCTAATGGGATACGACGTCCTGTTGTCGTGGTCACTGTGATTGTCAATTCGCACAGCCAAAGTTGAAATCTGGCGGCTCTTCTAATACATAGAAGAATTGATAATCTAGAAATTATCATGTATTACGCAAATGCTGGAACTTTTACTTGAGATAAGTCTCAGGTAGAGAGTACAAATATAATATAACTTGAAGGCAAGTCTACTACTCAGGTAGAGAGTAGAAATAAAACATGATTAACTTATAGAGATAGCTCGACCAACCTAGTCGAGCGTCTATAAAGAACTTGCTTAAGAGAGAGCTCGACCTTCCTGGTTGAGGGTCGAGAAAAAACTAACCATGAGTAAATAAATTACTAAGACAACAAACTAGCAATCAGACCGACAATTTTCATAAATCAATAAACAATAGACAATAAGTCTGTCTGATGCAAACAAATGTAACCAAAAATAAACAGATGGGAATTCGAATGTAAACAACTATATAAGAAAAACACAAATTACATTAGAATTTACTACTTCGTAGCAATGGCGAAGACGCGTAAAACAATAGCATCTCCGCCAAACATAAATAAACATAAACATTAAATCTAAGATTTAATACATAACATTACATCAAATGCTGCTCTAAAATACAGAAGTGAAATTTGGATTTTAAATAAAAGAAATTCTCATAAACTTAGAGTAAGCCAAATGTGCTTCTTAAGATCACTGTTAGGAATTAATACACTGGATCACCAAAGGAACACTATTATCAGATAAAAACTTCGAGTACCAAATTTAGATGAAGATATAGGAAGATACCAACAAGAATGGAAAAATTATCTGAGTAGAATGGAAAAAGTAGACTTCCAAAATTAGCGTTCCAATATACTCCAACTGGACATACGGAACAAGGATGACCAAAACATCGGTGGAAAGATCTTCGTTAGATTTATCATCACAGGTCACATGGCCTAAACCGGATTTGTTTATGACGATGAACTCATGATTTATACGTCTACCAATTTCGGTTGAAATTACTCTACACGTCCAGAGTTGTGATTGAGTAAACATACACATACAAATAGCCTATAAACAACTATATATCGTCACTATCGTCACTACCGTCTCTATTATTATTGTTATTATTGTTATTATTGTTGTTATTGCTATTATTGCTATTATTGTTGTTATTGCTATTATTGCTATTATTGTTGTTATTGCTATTATTGCTATTATTGTTGTTATTGCTATTATTGCTACTATTGCTACTATTGCTACTATTGCTACTATTGCTACTATTGCTACTATTGCTACTATTGCTACTATTGCTACTATTGCTACTATTGCTACTATTGCTACTATTGCTACTATTGCTACTATTGCTACTATTGCTACTATTGCTACTATTGCTACTATTGCTATTATTGCTATTATTGCTATTATTGCTATTATTGCTATTATTGCTATTATTGCTATTATTGCTATTATTGCTATTATTGCTATTATTGCTATTATTGCTATTATTGCTATTATTGCTATTATTGCTATTATTGCTATTATTGCTATTATTGCTATTATTGCTATTATTGCTATTATTGCTATTATTGCTATTATTGCTATGTATTGCTATTATTGCTATTTTGCTATTATTGCTATTATTGCTATTATTGCTATTATTGCTATTATTGCTATTATTGCTATTATTGCTATTATTGCTATTATTGCTATTATTGCTATTATTGCTATTATTGCTATTATTGCTATTATTGCTATTATTGCTATTATTGCTATTATTGCTATTATTGCTATTATTGCTATTATTGCTATTATTGCTATTATTGCTATTATTGCTATTATTGCTATTATTGCTATTATTGCTATATTGCTATTATTGCTATTATTGCTATTATTGCTATTATTGCTATTATTGCTATTATTGCTATTATTGCTATTATTGCTATTATTGCTATTATTGCTATTATTGCTATTATTGCTATTATTGCTATTATTGCTATTATTGCTATTATTGCTATTATTGCTATTATTGCTATTATTGCTATTATTGCTATTATTGCTATTATTGTTGTGTGTTGTTGTTGTTGTTGTTGTTGTTGTTATTGTTGTTATTGTTGGTTATTGTTGTTGTTGTTATTATTGTTGTTATTATTATTATTGTTATTATTATTGTTATTATTATTATTATTATTATTGTTATTATTATTATTGTTATTATTATTGTTATTATTATTATTATTATTATTATTGTTAATTATTATTATTGTTATTATTATTATTATTATTATTATCAAAATATACTTTAGTTATAAAGTACGGTTATTCGTAAAATACAATTTTAGCTATCTTACATTTCATATTAATATTACTCTAGTTACACTGTCAATCGATTTGAAGAAACATGGGTAGGTATGTATTTAATGTTCATATAATAAAAATCTTAAACATTCAATAATATAACTTATGACATTACCAGTTTTGTCGGTAAAAGCCCACCCTCAGAAGTTAGTTAAAATCATGATATTGAACACAGCATTAATTATAAAAAATGTTTGAAAGATAAAATATTATTTTTTTAAATTCTATACCACCAGTTTGTCATTTCGACATTTCTGTTATTCTCTCCTGGCATTAGTGCATTGTGGTATTTTTGTATTTGAGCATTGGTTTACAGTTAGAAATACTTGATTAACAGCGAGCATTGAGAAGTGAACACGTGTCATATGACAACGATTAAGTCTCTTGTATTTTGCAAGAGATTGGCTAATTTCCAAATAACAATGAAAGTGAAAGTTGAACACATCCAAGGGATCCTATAAATACACAATGTTCAAAATTTACATTTAGAATAGAATATAATAGATTTATTTAGCCTGGTGGAGTTAAGGCCATGTGGCCTTCTCTTCCACTCACCAGGACAAACATATGTTACATATAAATACAAAAAATTACAACAATAGCCATACCAAAAATTAATTATCTGTCAAATTGAATAATAATGAAAATAATGTCTAATAATACAATAAAATTAAATACAATTAAAATTAAATTAATGATATAATGAAATCCACTTCTGAGGTTTGGGCGCCTGGAAAGCGGGATTACGCTGCCCTAATGGTATATTGGGTGGTGATGATGGTAATGACGCTCCAGGAGGAACCTTAATCCAAAACTTAATGTACTGAGACGAACATGATAATGTTGGCCAGATGATGTTCGGGGACCGTTTGGGCCTTAAAGTTTCCTGACATTTGTACTACAAGTAAGGAAAAACACCGAAAAAACCTTATCCAGGAAACTTGTCCTGACCAGGGATCGAACCCGGGCCCGCTACGTGACAAGGCAGCACGCTCCCTCGAGACCACAGCGGGCCCATTCAAACCTCGTATTCTATTACATCAAGATGTTTGACTTCAGTTTTTGTATCATGTTTAAAAACAATTAAGTCATAAGGGTAACTATCGTACTCGAAAATAGTAAACATAATGTAAAACACGTTTTAATTATTTTGGATTAAATAAAAGTTACTGAAAGGTGTACATTACGATTAAATTTGGTATATGTTACCTCAATCTTGAGTTACTAGAACATCTCAGATTATATCATATTTGAAACTAACTACAATATCAAAAACAGGAGCAGTAACAATAGTAATTAATAATTAATATGTTTGTTAAATATTATTCCCTGAAAGTTGTTAATAATAATAATAATAATAATAATAATAATAATAATCTTCTTGTAAGCCCATGTTTCCCTTAACAGGCATTTAGGCGTTCGCCCCCAGAGGGAAGAATTTGAACCATACTAATTTAGTTACATTTGTTATCGTATAGATGTCATTTGAGTGGTCCGTGATCAGCATTCCGCCTCATACTGACATCTAGGAAACCAAGATAGTACTAGGACGGGAAAATTCGGTAAATTTTGCTTAGAGGCCTTTCATTCAGGCTTAAGGATCTTTTACGAGCCTGAAAATTTTCAGACTCGGGACCCACGGCTTAAAGTCCCTCCCGGAGGACTTGCTCCTTGAATTTTTCCATCCTAAAAAATCCATCGATCCCGGCCGGGTTTGAACCCACGACCCTCGGGACCAGAGGCAATGAGCATAACCACTAGTCCACCGCGGCCAATAATAATAATAATAATAATAATAATAATAATAATAATAATAATAATAATAATAATAATAATAATAATAATATAATAATAATTACAACAAGAATTAATCGTTATCTCAGTCAAAACAAAAAATTAAGTCAAAGTTTTGAATCCACTTGTGTGAGATCATTTTCAGGACATGGTTGTTTATAATACATAGTTACCATTACAATTTTATTTATTTTTACAAATTTGAGTTTTTTCATTTCAATTTGTAAAAAAAAATTGTCTTGGTGATGGTAACTATGTACGAGTATTATAATAACCATGTCTTAAAAATGATCTCACACAAGGAGATTTAAACGTTGACTTAATAAATTAATTTTTTGACTGAGATAACGATTAATTCTTGTAGAAATTATTATTAGTAGTAATTAAAAAGTAAGAATAACAATAACAATCAAAATAATTACACCAATAAAAATAAAGATGATAATACTGATGATAACAATTAATAATAATAATAATAATAATAATAATTATATTAATAATAATAATAATAAATAATAATAATAATAATAATAATAATAATAATTCAATCACATTAGAAAGTATATAAAATAATAAAAATATTTTTACCAATGCAAGCAGGTTGTCTTATGACATTTCTAGAACTCCCTCCTGGCATGGCGGAATTGTAACCCACTTCTTAAGTTGGGGCGCCTCAAAGACATAGATACGTTACCATAATGATATGATAGGTGATGGATGATTATGAAGCACCAGGAGAGTCCTTAAGCATAAACTTAACCTACATCCAGATCATGGGCAACCATATAAATAATTCCCTTTAAGAAATAATTCCTATGATCTGACCGGGAATCGAACCCGGGACCCAATGTACTATAGAGAGAAACTCTATAGTATACACTAGCCCATGGGGCTGGCAATAATAATAATAATAATAATAATAATAATAATAATAATAATAATAATAATAATAATAATAATAATAATAATAATAATAATAATAATAACAATAATAAAAATATAAATAATAATAATAATAATAATAACAATAACAATAACAATAACAATAATAATAATAATAATAATAATAATAATAATAATAATAGTAGATCGTCGGTTGATTAATGTCTTTGACATCGTCCGATTCCTAACATCCAATTTTGTCGGTCCATCCAATCTCCTGGTTGTAGATGTTTCTCCTTCATGTATAAACATATTCCCTGACTCCAGGAGGTTTTAGGTCTTTCTCTGCCTCGTCTTCCCTCAGGTTTCCATTCCAAAACAGATTTTGGTAGTCGATCATCTTCCATTCGCTGGACATGTCCGTACCATCTTAAATGCTGAGTTTTAATATCATCTAAAATAGTGTCTTCAATCTTCATTTTCTTCCTTATAACTGAGTTCCTAATTTTTTCTCTTCTTGAAATTCTTGCTACCCTTCGTATAAAATCCATTTGCGTTGCCAAAAGATACTTATTTGTTTTTGTTGTTAATGGCCAAAGTTCTGCTCCATAAGTATAATAATAATTATTATCATCATCATCATCATGAACAAATTCGTTTTAGGCCATGTGGCCTGTACGGTAAACCTAGCGAAGATGGTCTTGATCTTTCCACCGATGTTTTGGTCTTCCTTGGTCCCTATGTCCAGTTGGGGTATATTGGAATGCCAATTTTGGAAGTCTATTTCTTGCCATTCTTCTCAGATGATTTTTCCATTCTTGTTGGTATCTTTGGATATCTTCATAATAATTATTATATTAATAATAATAATATTAATAATAATAATGATAATAATAACAATAATAATAATAACAACAACAATAATAATAATAACAACAACAATAATAATAATAACAACAATAATAATAACAATAATAATAACAATAATAATAACAATACTAATAACAATAATAATAATTAATGATAATGATAATAATAATTAATGATAATGATACTAATTGTGATAATAATGATAATTATGATAATTATAATTGTAATGATAATAATAATTATAATGATAATAATAATAATGATAATAAACGACTATTTAACTCATGCCCCAAATGGGAGTCAAGGCCAATCACGTTTAAATGAATTGTGTTTTACAATCAATCACAGTCGTGTTTCACCTCGATAATTATCGAATTCTGATTACCAAAATAAAGAAAGTTCCTCCTCGTTTCATTTTTTCTCCACTAGGTTGCATTCTTACAATATTGCGATCCTATTTGACAATAAATAGTATGATCAAGGTGCAGTGACGAACAAATGAAACATAACCAAACATTTCTCATTTGATGAAGAAATGAAACATAACCAAACATTCCTCATTTGTTTTGAAACATCGCTGTCTACATTTATTATATAATAATTTACAATAACTATATTTAAATAATGATTTGTGAGTAAACAGCTTAATTTCATTCGTTAAATATTCCTAACAAATGCCACTCTTGATTTCCAAATCATCTAGATATATTGGAGATCACCCGTGGCATTACTTATGATAAATAGCTCGCGGTCAGAGCAAATGACTAGAGATTATGAGGCTCAGTGTTCGATTCCCGATCAGACCACAGGAATTTTTGCTTCAAGGTCTTCGCTTGTAGTATAGAATTTAGTTCAAGTTTATCTTTAAGTACTCTACTGATGATTGTTATTTATCACCCATTATATCATTGGGGTAACATAACCACGCCTTCTAGACGCCCAAAACTCACTTCTGAATTGCAATTCCAACAATGCCATAAAAGAATGCCAGAAAGTTGTAAAGGCGCCTGGTAGCATTGGACGTAAATACATATTTGGGTGTATAGTTTACCTTAGGCTAAGTTGTCTGTTGCCCTGTTTAGTAGGTTAGTAACGTATTTTTAACACCGATAAATATTACTAAATTTAATTTTCAATTTATCATGAAGTAGGCCTAATTATTAATGATAATTTGATTATATTAATCAAATTATTATAATTTGATGACTGAAGGAATCGACATAATCAGGCTAATCGATCCCGGAATTGGAACCAGATTTTTCCAAACACGAAATTCGTACGCTATTTCTAATTCAATCTTCTCGGGTTTTTAAAATAGTATATATTGATTTTTATAATATAAACTACATAAGAAGATACTCTACTTTTATTAATGTGAAATATACATTTAAAAAATTGATGATTTCGTTTCCTTAAACAATAAAGTAGGTTGCGAAGGAAAGTAGTTACACAGAAGAGATAAATGGATATAATTCTAAATAGAACGCGTATGAAATGAAGAGCTGTTCGTCTCTTGTTTTATGTAACTCATTATTCAAATTAATTCAGCTTTCAAATAAACTTCTCTTGGATTTGAATGCGCTATTCAATAGTAGAGAACAGAAAATACTCTTTAGTGAAACATTACAGAGAATGAGAGAAAGAGTGAGGGAGAAAAAGATTAAAAGAATACATTTCTACAGCAAATGGGTTTATAACTAAAACGGTCTTGCAATTTAATCCCTATTATACACACTGTTAGATTATTTCTGGAATAATCACGATTCTCTTAGTCATGTAAAATTACTAAGTCATTGAATGTGCTTTATAAATGGATCTCTGTCGTATATATAATTAAACAACAGCTTTTTGTATCACTAATGGTGAAAAAGGAATAAAAAAGTATCTGTGCATTTATTATTGTTCAACAGTGCGCTATTACGGTTATATACAAAAACTCAAAAAGTTTTGTGCATGTTAACAATGGAGATTAATGGACAAAAAAATACAAAAACTAAACTAAATTTAATTATGTTTTTGTTGGATATTTGGCAGACAGGTTAAATGTGAATGTCTGCAGCGTCACTCGTGAGGGCCACGTTCAATGTCTATTGGGTATAGCAAAAACGTTTTGAGTTTCTCTTTTGATTGTCACAATTTCATTTAGATACGATTATCCAAAGCGACGTAGCAGTAGTTTATAATATGATACTATATTTGTGGACACGGTGTATATTTGCACTTTTGTGTGGTAGAAATGAAATACAATCAAAACATGTCGAAATCATCTGCACGTCTATCCATTGTGAAACAAAGACCGCTGTCCATTATAACTTTTTTAGTCAGTCTTTCAATATCATGACATGAAATAGTAAAAAAAATATAAAAAACATGATGTCTACGTGAAATGTTGTACATGGTGAATTAAAACAACAATAATCCTGAGTATGACTTCTTTCGGAAAATAAGTAAAGTCGATAATACAATGTCTTCCAAGAGAACTGTTAACAATTGCATGCCGAAACCTATCTTGAAAGTTCTTCCAGAGAAGCGTTGTGATAGCCTATACCAAGACAGTGTCAAAAAAAACATTAACTGCAAGGCATTAAAATCCACCTCCAAATATCTCATTTAAACTATGGGGAACTAATACAACTCTTAAATTCGTAGATTGGATAACCCGTCCCGCCTCAATCCAGTCCGCTTTTACTCAGGCAGGGAGTCTTTCTGCTCCGTACACTGGGTTGACATTGCTGGATTCTAGCTTCGATTTCTATGCTTTGCAGTTAAAAACGGCAGGTAATATTTTGGACACGGGTTTGGTACATCATAACGCTTCTCTGGGGGAAATATGTTTGGTAATATTTTGGACACGGGTTTGGTACATCATAACGCTTCTCTGGGAGAAATATGTTTCGACATGCATTTATTGACAGTACTCTTGTTAGATTAACGACATGTTAAAGAACCTCAATCTTAAAGTAAGAAGCCTTTAAGCAACAGTTTTTAATTTTTTTTAATGTACAGCTTTGAATTGCGACAATGATGTAATGAGTTGTTAAAGAACGTCAACAAATTAAATGCTACTAGTAAAGTCTACTACTACGGTGAAGCTAATTGATTTTTGCATAGCAAGGACTCGTGTCCAGAAATTCATTTATTTGGGCGCCATATAAGGTGTTATTGGGAGAGCGGGACTGGCTTTTCGACTATCGCGGAGCCAAGGATTCAGAAAATGAGTGTTGTGTAAATGCTTGATGTGTCGAAACCAGTAACATTATAACAGATTACGTCATACAGTAGAATATAATATTATTTAATTTCCATTCATTCATTCATAATAAATGCTCATGGATACAAAGAACCTACACAAGGTTGCAGTGTTACGGGCATAATCATCCGAGCCCATCGTTGTTCTAATCTAACGTAAGGAGAAGTGAACTATCACATTGACATTCTGTTCACTATCTGCAAGAAGATTCAGAATGTAAACCAAAATTATTGCACAATGAAGTTAATGCAAAAACTGAAAACGCAGAGATATTAACGTACTATTGAAATATAAAACACTTCTGTGATATGTGGCGTGAAAATACATACCATGTTCTATAAAGGCATCAATGATGGTGGAACTGACAAAATTGAATATAGTGTGGTGGAAAGTATTTTTTTTTGTATTGTAAGCCTATGTTTTCCCTTTACAGAGATTTAGGCGCTTTCCCCCTACAGGGAAGAATTTGAACCATACTAATTTTAGTTACACTTGTTTTCGTATAGATGTCATTTTGAGTGGTACGTGGTCAGCGTTCCGCCTCATTCTGACATCTAGGAAAGCAAGGTAGTACTAGGACGGGAAAATTCGGTAAATTTTGCTTAGAGGCCTTTTCATTCAGGCATAAGGATTTTTTACGAGCCTGAAAATCTTCAGACTCGGAACCCCCAGCTTAAAGTCCCTCCCGGAGGACTTGCTCCTTGGATTTTTCCGTCCTAAAAATCCATCGACCCCAGCCGGGTTTGAACCCGCGACCCTTGGGACCAGAGGGAAGGAACATAACCACTAGTCCACCGCGGCCGCGGAAAGTAATGTTGATAAATATGGAGATGAAGATAATCTTGACTTGAGAGTAATATGATAGCAAAACGTTCAACAATACATATTGTGAACATCACTTAATGCAACATAAGGTTATCCCTTCATAAATACACATACTTATGGATAAAAATATTACTATTTCTAGTTCGATGAAAACAAACTATAATGAAAATCATATAAAACTAAGTTTTATTTTTATTTAATTAAATAAGTATGGATTGCCGTAGCCGAGCGGTTAAGGTAGGAAGCCTTGGCGCAGAGCTACGGGACTTGCGCTGGTTCGAGTCTCCATGGGGGAAGAAATTTTCTCATGATATTTCGGCCAGTATGGGACCGGTGCCCACCCAGCATCGTGAGGCAATTGGGTAGCTACAATAAGTAGCGGCTCCAGGTTGAGGAACCAGCTATAACGGCTGGGGGACTCGACATGCTAACCACATGTCACCCCTACACTGGCTGTTGATCATCTACCTCTGTGATTGACACATGTGGATGTGAAGGGCCAGCAGTCGGCTGGTAAAAGGGCAACCGCTGAAAAGTGGAAAGACCCTCAATCGGAATGGATTGTTATCACGTAAACGCCAAATCAATTGATTATATTATATTTGTATTTGTCAAATAATTTCCTGTTATTATCATGTTGTAATAAAACTTTAAACAATTTATACTTGATATGTTTGGTCTTATGTGTATTTCAGAGTGTTGTCACGTTAAAAACACGAGGGATCACCATGTTTCCCCCTCAGTTTCATTTTTTTTTATTTGGGGGTAACAAATTCTACATTTTAACTGTTCATTGGTAGGAAGACATAAGTTCGTGTTTTTTTTATTTCTTGAAAATTTACGTATTGTGTACTTATGAAGTATTGCAACTCACTGCCTCAATTTAAACTATAACGTAAGACTTATGATATATGAGGTGGTTAGAAACAAAGAATGCAAGTGATATTTTTCGTGAAAAAAAGTTGGTGCATAATTAAATTCTTGTACCATAATTTGTATTTAGTGGCAAAGGAATACATGTGTATGCGTTAGGAAGAGATAAAGAATCATTGTTATACTTATCAGTTACCTATGGTTTTCTTATACAAATTCAAGTTTAAACCTGTTTTTGTCAATATTGTGAAACTTGCACTTGTAACCATCTCATATATATGTAAAAGCAGTGACTAGTGTTTTCCTTACCTAGCAATTGCTCCAGCCACCACAAGTACGGATGCACACAGCGCTGAGCAGATGACGATAATTGCTATGTGTGCGCCTCTCATTATCAGCTCAGAGCCTCCTGTCAACATAAAATAAGACATTTCGATATCCATTAAACAAATTAATTTTTTTCGAGAGTGCGTTTTGTCGTATTCACCAGCAATGGCGACCATTATTCAAAGTTCAACTTCCTACAATTCGGGGTTGCCAACCTAAATAAGTATACTGCAATATTACATATAACAAACCAAGTGTGGGAAGTAAAACCACTGCCCTCTATGAATACTAGGTACAATATATATATACAGAAAATATCCAAAAGGTAGTGTTAATATACATTATACGAAACTAATCACTGTATTTTAAATGAACTGAACTTTATTTGAAACAATATAAAACAATAAATACGTACTTGCGGCCATGTTATCAATAATTGTTCTCAAGGCCTCCTGTTGTTTCAACTAATAAACATTGCCCACAATTGCCCATAATTGTTTAAAATGAACGCAAATATTTCCAGCAAAGATATTATTTTACTATTATTTATTATTTTGAAAACACTATCGCGTAAAAAATAATGTGCAACGCACGTTTGTGAAGTGTTTTACAGAATCTCGGAAATTAAAAACCTCACTATCGCTCGGTTTTTAAAAAAAATTCCTCGATTCTGTAAAAACCTCTTTCCAACCTCTCATCGTAATATTCTATTTTGCGCGATAGTGAGTTTTGTCGTACTTACAGCAATGGCGACCATGATCGAAAATTCAACTTCCTACATTTCGGGGTTGCAATATTACATATAACAAACCAAGTGTGGGAAGTAAAACCACTGCCCTCTATATATACTACGTACAATGTATATACAAAAATTTATCCAAAAGGTAGTGTTAATATACATTATACGAATCAAATCACTGCATTTTAAATGAACTGAACTTTATTTGAAACAATATAAAACAACAGATACGTACTTGCCGCCATTTTGTGACTGACTGGTGTCACGACTCCTGTAGTTTCAACTAATAAACATTACCCACACTATTAACGATAGTCAGTTGTTTATATTGAACGCAAAATTTCGAACAAAGATGTTATTTTATTATTAGGCCTATTTATTATTTTGAAAACAACATCGGGCAAAAAATAATGTACAACGTACCTTTGTGAAGTGTTTTACAGAATCTCGGAAATTAAAAACTTCGCTAACTCTCGGTTTTTAAACATTTACCTCGCTTCTGTAAAAACCACTTCCCAACTTCGCATCTTAATATAATATTGCTTATCTGTTCAGAGATAAAATACATCAACCTGTCTAAAAACAGTCTTCCATTCTTGGAAACTTTAAACATATTTTAATCGGTTAATTTTAAAACACATAGTCAATGATTGTAAATTTGTGGGTGGGAAAAAAAGAAGAAGAAGAAGAAGAAGAAGAAGAAGAAGAAGAAAGAAAGAAAAACTGGACAACTTTATAGAGAATTTTTACAGAATTTTTTTATTTGATTTGGCATGCCGTTAAGGCATGTAATAGACTTGAATACGTATTACATACAATATTGTTGCTGGACTTGTTCAAAACTTCATGACTTACAGTATTTCAAAAACTAATTTATAATTATGTATCATGAGTTGTAGATAAATACAAATAAGTACAAAAATCAGATTCGGTTTGGATGTTGGTACATGTTTATTACTATGTGTTATTTTACAGAGCTCATTTGAATGGAACATGATTCAAATATCAATTGGTAAAGAATTTGTTACGAAATTCGAGAACAATGTGTTGTTATGCAAGTACATAGAATGGTTCTAAAATGAACATTCTTCTTAAACAATAAATTATATCCAAGTCATACACATTTTTCCACACTGTTTGAACTGCATCTTCATTGGTTACGTATCTTTTTTTTTTTTTTAATCCTCCAATTTTTTTACAATAACTAGAAGCTTATTTTTTCAGGAATCACAGTGGAAGCGGCTGTAGTGTTAAGAAGCCTAATGTTGTATCCTTAACTATACGAAAACTGTCCCTAAAATAGGTATATAAAATGGTTATACTGCGACTCCCGAAATTTTACTTTCTTATCTAAAGGCATTTTCTTCCCAAGGGATTGAATGGACAGGACAAATTTCTTGACCAACAGGTCTTGCAGCCAACGATGTCATTTCCAATCTACAACAGTAACTAAATTTATTTCCCGTAGACGAATTGGTGGTAAGTGCCAATTACTCCGCTAGTGTAAATCCTGCTACTTTTCTTCATCTTACTCTTTAAGGAAAAAAAAAAAAAAACTGTGACCCCTGGTGGTAAATATAGTTGTCCCAAAGAAAGAATAGCTGAAGTAGGAATGCGAGTAATCACGTGGCATTCGAAGGTTACGCGAGTCTAGGTTGTACTGTACTCTTCGAAAACATAGTTAGGCAATGCGCTGTAAGCTTAATTGAAAACTAATATAACATTTAATACTAACTGCTTATTAACAGGTTAATACAATTAACGGCTGAACAGCACTTGAGGTTACTTTTGACTTTTTGTTCATTGTTTTAAATTATAGCTCTTCTTCTGTATTTACTAACATTTGTTTAATATTTTAAATTTTTTCAAACAATTTTTATAACATTATTTGATAATTTTTAAGTATTTATTTAAATACGCAAATCACAACATTATCACTCTGTTAGACAATATTGTGATGCTGACTGCTATTTTCTCCACAGAGTATATTACTTAGTCTATGATTTTTCGATCTCTGGTTTGGGTTATCGTTGGTTAGAACGGCGTTAGGAAGTAATAAGTGTACACCCATTTTTAATAAACGTTTGGTAATTTTAATATTATTAATATATTTCTTTAACATACATTTTGTACCTCAGGGGTCCTCATCTAGGGGATATGTGGATGGCGACCACAAGGTGCCCAAGCCGAGCAAAACATTTCTTCCACTTACTTGTGTTTTGCACTCTTTTAACTTTACTATCTAACCTCTCTTGGTTAACTCTTGTTTTTTTCGACCCCGACGCTATTAGGGCTTCCGAGGGCTAGGGAGTCTTTCCTTTCTTCCATTTCTTCTTTCCTTTATTTTCTTTTCTTCTCCAGAAAAGCCTGACCAGAGGCTATAAGATGCCAGCCCCATCACTGGTCTTGCCTTCATTTGGCCGGCAACCAATCGAAGGGACTATTATTATGCTTTCAAGTCTTATACGAGAATTTCCTGGAAGGATCAAACTCTGGAGGGAAAATTTAAACTTTTTCAAACAATTTTTATAACATTATTAGACAATTTTAAGTATTTATTTAAATACAAAAATCACAATAATGTAAAACTGTTAGACAATATTATGATGCTAACTGCTATTTTATCCACAGAGTATATTTCTTGGTCAATGATTTTTCTATCGCTGTTTTGGGTTATCGCTGGTTGGATCGGCGTTAGGGAGTGATAAGTGTACACCCATTTTTAATAAATGTTTGTTAATTTTAATATTATTAATATATTTTTTAACATATATTTGGGGATTTATTGCAAAGATTGATCATTTAAATTTTATAGTGAGATGCTGCCATCTAGCAGAAGATTTTTGAACTTCAGTACCATATCGATAGTAATCGAGGATAATAATCGATATGTGGTTCGATGGTGGGTTATCACTTGCTCTATAAACTCTGGCGCATGCGCACTGATGTTCTATAGGACAAAATATTTCGCGTCAGTTTAACAACAGTTTTTCATGTATTCTTTTAAAAATGAACAAACTTCATTATACCCTTTAGTAACTTTCTTGGTAAAAGCAAATTGCGTTATCATCTCGTAAATTGTGAATGCAAAACAGATTTACAAGAAGGTGTCTCGGGTATAATGTTTCTTGCTGTGGAATCATGGGTAATTCCAGATTTTTCATAAAATCTACGCATATCCCTAATGTTTTATCATTACTTTTAAACGCATCTGATATACGTTCAAGATGAGCATAAAATTGTTTATATCTTCTAATGTGCAGTATTTTTTTCGCATACTTTGTTCCTTTTACATCATCAGATAACTCTCTATTTTTGAATTTGGTCGGCAAAGTTTCACATGTTGGACAAGTATCTGATTTGAGCTCCCAAATGTAGAGAAAACGCTTCACGAAATGTTTCAAATATAAATTGTACTTCACATAGGCAAAGTGGGGACTTTTCCATAAAAATATCATACGAGGTTTTATTCAAATTTGTAAGTAATTATTTGCATTTATTTGAAGTATAGGTGTGATTATTTTAAAGTATGTAATGCAACGCGAGTTATTATAGCTTCTTCTACTTCGCAGGAATTATATGTGATGGCCTCCTAATCCTCGTTTATCTATAGGAGCTTTTCTTTCAGACATCAGGTCAGATAGCCGGCGAGCCCCGTCATCACAAACTCCAATTTTAATAGAAAATTATATTTTTTTACAAACAAATGACTATTCATACATATTACACTGTAAAGGAAGGAGTTTTTCTTATAGTTATTATTTTACTAGGCCTTCTTTATTTTATGCAAAAAAAGCCTATAAATATGCATGTTGTTTATTCTTTTTGAAAACTGTGTAAAATTAGAATGAATTTCTTCCTTACAGTCCTGACATTTGTCAAAACAATCTTTTCTACATCTGATACAAAGAACAGAAGCATCGTAGTTCTATATTGCTTAATAACTCTATCTTTCAACAATCCTAAACCAGTAATGAATTATATAATGTTAAGGGGAGACTAAGCACGTTTTAGATTAGTTTAAAACTTGGTTTCAACCTGATAATATTAAGGTTTGAATACATGTTGAATGACTCTATTCTTACTTGCAAGGAATATTTGATTATATGGATGAACTTTTTTCATCGTAGTCATATACGCAGTTTATTTCACATTTGTTATGTTAATTCTATTACGCTTTTAAAAATCGCTGTGTGGAATTCCATTCTTCTTTTTTAATAATTAAATCACTGACGTCTGTTGACAACATTTCAGCACAGTATAAACGTCCGATACAAAACCAAACAAATGACAAACTAACCACGAAATGTAACGCAGAGTCGAAACAATCTTCTCGTAAAAAAACGGCTGACTGCGGAGAACGCATTCTAGCGGTAAATCATAGTAAGTTATTACTTATTACGCTGAAAAACCATGCAAGTCAATAACTTGCTGTTTTTCAAAACCAAACCGAAATTTCGCAAAGTCCTTACATCTATTTTATTCGTCAGATTTGCGAAATTTATATATAGAATTATGCATATACGTAACAGATTTCATTTTCCAACATAAAACATAAGTCAATTAGTGACTTACGGGGTTTTAAATATAGCCGATTCATTGATAATCCTCAACATTAACACAATTAATGTTAACATTAACCAGAGTTAATCCTTAACATCAAATTTCCGAAGAAAGAAATGGCGACTGTTAAGTGGATTTTGGTCTTTAAAGCAGAATTTTAATATCATAATGAATATAAAAGTTAAAGTTAATAATTTTGTATTTTAAAATTCTTTTAATATTTAAATATAACTTAAATAAATAAAACATGTAAATAATTCATTGTTGGTTATTGTTGAAAAATGTATCGGTAACAATTAAAGAAATTGTACTACATAACAGTTTTGTAAATAATGCATTTAAAATTGCTTTAAGTCATTGTTATCAAAATTATAAATCCTTCTGTTATAACTGTAATACGAACACCTGCTGAACTTCATATTCTTAAATGAAAGTAAACTAAACTCTGATTCGATGTTAGAACAATTAACTTTTTGATTTAACAAATCAAATTAAACGTTATATATAAAGAACTATTAACCAATAGAATTTAAAAATAGCATCATATGATGTAATAATGTTCTTTAAAATTATAAAAGAATTACACTAATTATTCTGCATACATCTTTCAACAAAGTTAGAAGCAAGAAGAGATCTCGTGATAAAATGTAATATTTAAAACAAGAAGAATAATTCAAGAAAAGAAAATGCTTTAATTTTAATTGACGGTGAAGAATAATACCACCTACATTTACTTAATCTGCTGGGAACTTTAATAAGTGAATAAATGTGCAATTATTTCTTCAAGAATCATTTTTTAGTAATTTTGAAGTGTTTTCCTATCCAGTGTACCAACGTCCGACCCTAAGAAAATAATCCGGCTCTACCGAAAATTAAACCCAACCTGAACCAGTAATTCTTTTTGGGACACAAATCCTTCTTCAAAATGTTACTACAACATCAGGCATGAAGTGAATTACTTCTTCGTCTTTAATATTACATTTCTATAATTCAAGGCTTAATATCTAAGTTCATAGAAATTATATAGGCCCTAATATTTGACTGAATCTAATACGATGTATTAGATTAATTGTAAATAAATCTACTGCGTGTGGTCATGTGCTCGTGTGGACTTTCACGGATGTTTTAATGATAGTATGAAAACCTAATTATGATGAAATGAACCCTGGTAATGAAATTCCACTCCAGCATTTGCCACACAACTAAGGAAAACCAAGAAAACCCGCAATCAGATTGATCAGCACCCGTTTAAACCCAGAGTATCCGAATATGGGACTCAAACACTATTATTGACCTACATCACTGGGTAATATTATATTCATATTCTGTGAATTTTAAAGACAGTGTGATGATAAAATTATAGTCTAATAACATGACACGATTATATATATATATATTTGTTTATTCCGGCTTTTACAATGAATATACATTTTTCCGGTACCCATGTTCACAGTTAACTACACATTTGTTTCAACACATTTTTCATTCTTGTCTGTTCATCCATATATTCCGATTCCCTCTTAGTTTCATTGATTCCCTGAATCCACGTAATATTTGGTCTACCCTTCTCTTTCCTTCCCTGTGGTTCCCAAATCCATGATTATCTTAGGTAGTCTTCCTATATATTTATATATAGCAAAATAATAAATTACAAAGATATTAGTTCACATTAAAATACCCAATTTTCTTTCGAACTGAAAATAAACACAACAAACTTTAAAGGATGATTAACGATAGATTTACAGTAGGTCTGAATATTTTGTAATTTATCAATTAACTCATAAGTTCAAAATGTGCATGCATTAGCCTATAACTTACAATATGTGTAAATATGACCCAAAAAAGTAAAAAAAATATATATATATGACCTTATAATTTAATGAATCTATTAAACATTTAATAACAATTGTCCATTCATATCCTTTTAAAACTTTTGTAAGGTAACATTTTATTCTCCATAATTGAGGGACTACAACCTGTTAATAAAAAATATCAATCAATGGAGAAAAATAATAAATAATTGTTTTAGTTGAGGGCAAATAATACAAGTACGAATTTTATAATTTTAATATTTTACTTATTCGTTAAAAAAATATGCCCTCGTCTATTAACTCGAACATAAACGACCAGCCTCATGGGCTAATGCTGAGCGTTTCTGACTACTATTCATGAGGTCCCGGGTTCAATTCCCGGTTAAACCATAGGAATTTTTCCTTAAAGGGAATTATACTCGTACCTGTGATTGGCCATGGTCTTCAATTTAGGTTAAGTTTAGGTTAAGAGCTCTCCTGGCGCTTAATTATCATTTATCACCCTTCATATCATCGGGGTAATATAACTCCGCCTTCCAGGCTCTCCAACTTCAGAAGTGGGTTACAATTACGGCAATGCAAGGGGAGAAAACCAGACATGTCATATAAGACAACCTGATGGCATTAGACAAAAAAAAAACATAAATGCGGAATGTTTTCCATACTTTTTTTCTTCTTCAAATGCCCTAGGTTTGTCTTTCGACATTCCTGGTTTCTCTCCTGGCATGGTGTACTTGTAACCCACTTCTGAGGTTGAGGCGCCTGGAAGGCGGGGTTACGTTGCCCCGATGATATGATGGGTGATGATGATGATGATTATGATAATGGTGCGCCAGAGAGCCCCTAAGCCTAAGCTTAACGTAAGATGAATATGAATGATGATGATTGCGATGGCCATTTGATTTCGGGGACCATTTGGGCCTTAAAGTTTTCCTGACATTTGTCTTACAGGTGAGGAAACACCCCGAAAAAACCTCACCCACAAAAACTGTCTCGACCTGGGATCGAACCCGGACCCGCTGCGTGACAAGGCAGCATGCTACCCCGAAACCACAGCGGTAGACATGTATCGTAAAACACTACTATTACTTTGTATATTAGTTGGTATGCCTTTGTTTTTGGACGATGTGACTAATTTCTTATGCTTGCCAATATTGTTGTTACTGGAAGTAAGTCAACGTTCCCACATCTAACCTGGTTGCTTTTATATTCATTTATTTATTTAGCCTGGTGGAGTTAAGGCGATGTGGTCTTCTCTTCCACTCACCAGGACAAACATATATTACATCAGAATATAACAATCATTATTAAATCAAATATTAAATAAAGATTTGATCAATAAGATAATATCTATTATATTATGATCTATAATACAATCAGTTAATGTGCTATGCAAACAAACAAAAAATCGCAATGCTGATATGGAATCAAAAAGCACACCTTCGGTAAGTAAGATAAACATTTCTTGAATGTTTTGTACACTAACTCGTACCTTTTTTTACACTTTTCCGGAATTAATGCAGAACATTCCACTCTCCAGGCTTCTTCAATTTCTCTATCATCTACCATGACTCCGTCCATAATAAAATTATCAAACAGATTCTAATCACGGTACTACATATAAAAATGTCTCCACAGCCAACAATCCTTGTTTATAATAAAACAAATGAATAGCTACATAGCAACAATCACCAAATGTTTCTTTTTCATAGAAGTAATTTACATCCAACCAATATTTTAATTCAGTTATTACTATATTTAATAAAAATTAATTGCGCCACAAGCCGGAAGGTCGAGGGTTCAAGTCCCGGTGGGGTCAGGATTTTTAAAACTGACCCAACACTTCTGGCGGCACTACGGCCCTGGGGTCGACTCAGCCTCTAACGGAAATGATTACCAGACGCTTGTTCTGGGGGTAAAGGCGGTCAACACGCAGGGCTGACAATCCGGCTGCCATCAAGTGCCGATAGTCCAGAAAAAAAGTGGGAGCTTTAACCTCCCACTACCCCAAGGGCCTCCTGAGGCCCGTAGTGGGATTGCTTTACTTAATAAAAATTAGTACATCGACCAAAAAATAGTATGCAATATACATGAGGTAACATCTCGAAAATTGAAAAAAACTCGACGCAAGCGCCTCGTTTTTTTTAAACGTTTCCTCGATCAGTAAGAAGTGCTTACCTCACTTGTATCGCAATATACTATTAACACACATGTAATGATACAAATATACTGCTTCACAATATAAGGTATCTTTTAGTTACGGCGGGTGAGTAAATTAACCTTTAAACTCATAATATATCTTGTAAGAGATATTCGTTCAATTCATTTAATGTGTTTATTAAAATAAAAGACCGTGACGCAAGTGGTTAAATGCTCGCCACTCACCGCTGCAGTCTCGAGTTTGCACCTTGGTCACTCAAAAGCGGGTTACGTGGTGAACGAAACGGAATCCAACTAGGTTTTTCTCGGGGTTTCTCGCGTTTTCCCCTGCCAAAAATTTTATTACACATTTCTCCACACTCATTTTATTAATTTAATTTCATCTGTCCCTATGATGGTGTGTCAGGCGTGGTCGGCAGGCATTCTTGTTATTCACAGACCTCCAGTGTGAAGGGTTTCATCGAATATCATCCCTCCACAGGTCTTGAGTCGAACACGAATTGAGGAGACTTAAAAATAATAAAAAAGAAATTTGTAAAATAGCTTAGATATGAGCCAAATTACGCCACAATATACTATAATAGCATGGCAATGCATGAGTTATTTTCATTGCAATCCGACAAAATAAAAGACGAATTATGATCTTAGATGTTAAAAAAAAAAAGGAAAGTAAAGTGATCCCACTACAGGTCTAGGAGGCCCTTGGGGTAGTAGGAGGTTAAGGCTCCCACTTTTCTGGACAATCGGCACTCGATATCAGCCGGGTCACGTTACTCCAGAACAAGCGTCTGCTACTCATTTTCGTTAGAGGCTGAGTCGACCCCTGGGTCATAGTACCGTCAGAAGATTTGTCCCAGTTTAAAAACCTTGGCCCCACCAGGACTCGAATCCTCGACTTCCGACTTTTATTGTAGTGCCTTAACCATTACGCTATGGCGTGCCCCCTCTTATATGTTAAAGCATCTTTAAATAAATAAAAGTAAATAGAGTGTCTGGAGAAATTGAGTTTCGACAAATTAAGGGTTAAACAACGTATAACTTTATCAGATAAAATGCTGGGTCAATTAATTTTTGAAAGGAAAGCAACAAGTGTGTTCGAAGATAAAGTAAGAAGGAAGTTGAGATATTCCGCCCCTAGATGAAACTAGGAAACGAGCGGAAATAACGAATATGGACAGTTCAAATAAAATTTTACTTACTTAATCTTACGTAAACCAGATTTAATTAATATGATTTCAATAACATCATAGCTTCTTACTTGTTATTAAATTACTGGGAATTAAGTAGCTAACTAACTCACTGGCACTATCGAAATCTTAGGTTCATGGCCGCGCGGACATAAGCTCTCCATGCATCTCCCTCTTCAGATAATGGTTTTCAATCATTCCCGGTACAATCTACTTCCCTCAAATATGCATCATGTTATTCTCCGACTTCATTCTTGGTCTATCAAACTGAGCGTTTTCCCTCTGGTACTCCTACAAGAAGCTTCCATGCATGTCTTTCATTCCTCATTCGTGCCACATGTCCTGCCTATAGCAGTGCACGAGACTTAACTGTGTTTATTAATCTAGCTTCCCATAAAGACCATGACGTTCACTGTTATGTAGTCTTCTCCATTCATCACCTGCTCATCTCTCTTTGGTCCAAAAAAAATTCCTGCGAATTTCGTTCTCAAATAGTCGTAATCTCCTTTCCTCCCTTAAAATAAGAGTCGATGTTTCGCATAAAATTACTGGAAATATCGTGAAAATATCAGAAATTTTTGAAAAGAGTTTAAACCATGACGCCCAAACTCCAAACTACGGCCCTCAATCACTTTCTATCCGGTCACTGTAGACCTGTAGCACTGTAATACATTAACATTTGTAAGGTTAGTCCTATAATATTAGTCTGTCAGCAATGGAACAAGAACTTGTGAAATATGTTATAAGGACATAACAAGAAAAGTAGCAAATCAACATACATTTATAATAATAATAATATATTCATTCATAGTCTCTCACTGCAAACTCAGCATTCTTCACCATTTCCTTAACCCAGCTTTCCTTTTTGTACCCGCATACAAACCATTTATTTTAATATTGTCTATCATCTGATGTATTTTTCTGCCTCTAACTTTCTTTCCGTTGGCCATTCCTTCCAGAGCATCCTTCAGCAGGCAGTTTCTTCTTAGCCAGTGGCCAATCCAATTTCTTTTGCTCTTGTTTATGAGTTCCAGCATTGTTCTTCTTTCACCCACTCTGTCTAGCACATCTTTATTTCTTACTTTGTCCATTTTATACGTTCCATTCTTCTCCATATCCACATCTCAAAAGCTTCCAGTCGCTTTTCCTCATTCCGTCGTAATGTCCAAGTCTCTGCACCATACAAAACTACACTCCACACAAAGCACTTCACTAGCCTCTTCCGTAAATCTTTTAC
The DNA here is from genome assembly GCA_030220185.1 of Diploptera punctata. Taxonomy (NCBI): domain Eukaryota; kingdom Metazoa; phylum Arthropoda; class Insecta; order Blattodea; family Blaberidae; genus Diploptera; species Diploptera punctata. The sequence goes on along the minus strand of JASPKZ010007407.1, from coordinate 520,271 downwards.
CAGAGGTCCGCGGAAAATGTTTCTCTTCCTGTTAAAAGCTTATTTTTGCCATTGCTATCCTCTGCTTTACTTCTTGACCGCAGTTCATGTTACTACTGATAGTATTTGAAGCTCTCCACTTTCTCAATGGTTTCATCTTCAATCCTCATGTTTATCGTTCTTGGTTTATTTCCTATAATCATGGCCTTCGTCTTATTTATATGTATCTTCATCCCATAATCCTCGCAATTATCATTTAGTTCCATCAGCATGTTCCTCAGTGTCATTGAAT